>BLKR01005533.1:30000-78118 GCA_011170035.1 Teleogryllus occipitalis | reverse complement strand
ACAGAGTCACTGCACAGAGTCACTGCACAGAGTCACTGCACAGAGTCACTGCACAGAGTCACTGCACAGAGTCACTGCACAGAGTCACTGCACAGAGTCACTGCACAGAGTCACTGCACAGAGTCACTGCACAGAGTCACTGCACAGAGTCACTGCACAGAGTCACTGCACAGACTGAGGAGTCTGGCCCCATTTCTTGCATTTAGCATCTAGTCCGCGTATATCTTGGAGCGGGCTGAGCCGAGAGTACCTGCAGCGAGTCGAGGAGCGCCGCGTAGCCAGTGGCCGTGGTGTCGCGGTCGGTGCTCAGCTGCAGGGCGGAGGCCAGCTGCTGCTCAGTGGCTCCCGCGGCGCCATGGCGGGTGAGCGCCAGCAGCACCGCAGCGCTCAGCGGCGAGATCACCACGTTGCTCGCGTTCGCCTTCACCGCCTGCACACACAAATACGATGACAAAAGAGCCAACAAGATACTTGAAAAAACTATATTCAAAGCTTTTTATTATAAATCCTGCAAGTCAATTTTTTAGCAAACAAACACTTAAGATATTGAATGTTTCATCTGTTGATTTGTAGAACTCACAAACATTTTAAACAAAATTCAATATTATAATACTAAACCTAACAGTATGAAATTCTTAGTTTCATTTAAAAAATCTAATAATGTGAAACCAGAATAGAAATTTCGGAACAAACTTCTTTCCTACCTTTTTATTAAACCAATTTCCCATGAGTTGGCTCGGAAAGAATGTAGACAGGAGAATTCTGACAAATTCTTAAGACACTTAGTACAAAAATTGTTTCATCGTTTATATGCAACAAGGGGACTTGAAAAAAACGTTCGCAAAATTAAGCATTTTGTAACATTACACAAACACACATACACTTACTGAAAAGTAACTTGTTTATTTGTTTGTTTGTTTTACGTCAAAAACAGTTAAGAACTCTGACGTGCTATGGGAAAGTGAATTCTGTGCAAAATTCTGTGATCCCTACACTAAGCCATATACTACTTGAATTTTGAATACAGAAAAAAATAGCGATTTTTGCAAGGATTGTTAAAAAAATAGTTGAAATTTCGTCAATTTTTTTATTCATATAGAATTACGTGTTTTAATAATTATAATATTTTCTTGTTAATAGACAATATAAGAATTATTTATACACTATTGCCAATTTTTCATTAATTATCCTTACAGTTGTTGTAACCCCCACTCCTTACAATCGAACTCATTTTTGGAATTGTTGGTTGAATATGTTAAATACTTATTTTTGTAGTTATTTTTTCAGTAATTTGATTACTACATTGTACGAATAAATGAACCGTAATCCGAATCGGAAAAAGCAAGTAGAAAATGAGATAGAGAGTTATTGTAATTGAACTGATAACGCAAGGCTATCGTTGCATTTTAACCTTGTTTTAATTTTAAAACTGCATGATAAATTAGAAATCTTCCCACGTATGATTTACAGAGGTCGTCTAAAAATGACTTAAGACCACGATTGCATTTTAAAATTTAATGATGATTTATTACGAAAAAGTTAGATATTTACCATTTCATTTTGTTTTATGTATAAACATAAAACAATTCAAATGTTTTTAAAGACGCAAACTGAACCAGAGTGGGTGAGGCTACACCCGCAAAAGGTACACTTTTTTTGACGTCTGTTTTAACGACTTACAAGTAGCTGTCGCAAACAAATTTTTTTTTCTCTACATTTCATTGAAATTTCATTACGGAGACAATTCTAACTTTAGCGCGCTTGTTCAAATATTATTGCACATTCTGTGGCGTTAATAGTATTGGCAGTAAACGGTTGGTACCACTATTCAGTTTTACAAAAAGGCTGACAGGGGTGTTCGATTAAAACAACGTGGCGGTCTTGAATTCTTGAAAATGGAAGGTCAGACGCTTATTTCCATCCACGAACGTTACAAAAAAAAATTACGGAAATGCTGCAATGGATGTCAACACTGTACGTCACGGATTTGGGTACCGAATGGAAGAGGTACTTGCCCTTGTTGGGCCTGGGAGCGGTGGTCCACACATTGCAGTGGCACTGGAGAAAACGCAGCGCATTAATGAAATTTTTTAGAAAGAATCGCCATGTAGTCACTAGTAAGTTGTGCTCTCTAATGTCGATTAAGCTTCATAGCAATGGCTACCGTTGAACATCTGGGTTATTTGATAGTTTGTGATCGATATTCAGAATTCTGACCACCCGATAAATATACAAGGAAAACAATACCCGCCTATCTCTAGCTTCATCACAAGATGGAAGAACTATATTTCTTAACAAAATGCGCTTTAATTGATGAATCAAATATTAATTTGATTTTCACGATTGCGTTGCAGGCGAAACCATAAATGCACTGTTTGCGGGGAACGTTATAGCTACTGTCATCCAACATGCCGAGGCAGTAATACTAGTAAACCTTTGAAAAGAGAAACAACAACCTGAACGATTCGTATTCACGGAAAATATTTGAGACCATCAGCAATTTCACTTTTCGAAATTGCAGACTGATATTTGTCTTCTCCGCAATACAAGGCTTACTCATTTCTGCGCACACAGCGGGAGTAGTAGCAGAATTTCAGTGGTACGTTCGAGTTATCTGCACGATGGGTCATTTGACTAATATAACGGGTCTGTGGAGATGTACCGTTTTGTTATGTAGTATTCTGAACAGTAGTATAGTTTACAAAATAGAATTAATGGTCATACGCATAGCTGTATTTAAAATTTAGAATTAGTGGTCATATGCATTTCCGGTATTTTGGATGAAAACAGAATAGCAAATTTTCGCCACTAAAACTTAAGTTATTCATATTAACATAAATATAATGCTTACGATACATAATTCTATCCATAAACTCTGAAGACTTAGCCCCAGCAGAACTCGTTTTCCAAACTACAGCACTGCCTTTTACTGACGGAAGCATATTTTTCAGTAATTTTGGCTGATAATAAAAAATAATAAAGTTCTCATTAAAGTAACCGAAAAGTAAATTGAGACCTATTCTTGGTTGATCCGACAATATTTCGTCAACCGCCCACATACTCTAGCATAAAACTTAAAATTGTTTGTAGAACAAAGAAATAAAATATGACGGAATTTAGGTAAAATGTAAAGTATTAATAAAAAAGGTTTTGCATATTATCACATGCACCTCTAAAAGGTAGACTAAGCGGACATCATTTCAACGATAACGATGCTTATTAGAAGCCACCGTGTGCAAATGGTTGATAGTTTGTGAAAGGTGCAATAGGTCAGCAGTTTTTACCCCTAGATAATACATTCTCTTCTTCAACTATGGACGAACGGTAATATAGTTAATATTAGCATTAATTTGAGTAATAAATTATTTACAAGTGAAGTAGTGACCATATTTCATTTTATTATCTTCTTTGAAAAATATATGAGTATTTAACTTTGGGACATTTTGATTGGGCTCTTGGAAATTAATTAGTGGGCAGTAATCTAATAAAAGAGTATTTCATTTTTACTTTTGCCCAAATTTAGAAAAAAAATTATGTTAAAAAGAAAAAGTTCGTATCTATTAATGTTTTACCCATACGACTTACTTTGCTCCTAATACATAGAACGCGCAACATTGAAGGTCAAAGTCACTGCTATCTCTTCTTCGAATATTAGTTCAAGGGTAAAAGATAAGAACTTTAAATAACCTCTGCAGACTAACATTACACATGCAACAAAAATTGAAAATCTTCGTTTGGTTTCCATTAATGATTTAAGAATTCGCATTTATGAACAATTATTCTGAAGTTTAAATAAGTACACCATATAAATACGAAATGTAAATTTTAAAAGCTTTTACATTTACGCAGGACCTGACATTTGATTCTATTACGTTAATGCAAATGCATGACTTTAAGACCATTTTAATGGTTATTTAGAGAAAAAAATATTTTGAGATTTTTATTGAAATTATTAAGAATTAATGTTTTTACGAATTAACAATTTTTATATACATTTTTCTGGAGCGAATTGCTCTGGGCCTCAGAGGTCCTGCATAATGCACTTCTGCAGTTTCGCGGGTCCATGCATCGTAGGTTTAAAGACTCAGCTGAAGGCGTCACTCATTAAAATCGGGCACTACGTATTGTTTAGACGACGCTGCAGGGAGTTCTGAGCATTAATTTGCGCTCGCACGTAGGCTGTTCGATTGGCGCCCACCTGGTAGAGGCGCAGGGAGAAGGCGTTGGCCGCAGCCGTCACCGCTTGCCGGGCGACCTCTGACGGGGGCGGCGGCGCGGGCGTGGGCGCGGGCGTGGGCGTGGACTCGCCCAGCGCAGCGAGCGCTGCAACAACAGGCGCAACATAAATTCTCAGCGCACATCGACGTAGCATCGAGTGCGGTGGGAGGAGAAATAATGATGATGGTAATAATAATAACAATTATAATAATAATTTGTAATAACAATTATAATAATAATTTGTAATAACAATTATAATAATAATTTGTAATAACAATTATAATAATAATTTGTAATATGTAATAATTTGCATAAATGGCCAAAAGTATTAGTATATTAATACTTAACAATTATTAATTTAAATGTACATAATAAATAATTATTTATTATAATGAATAATTTTAGCATTATTTTCCAAAAATAAAATTACCATTAACAAGAAATCGATCAAAACAGCCTAAATTATTTTTAAATCAAGGAATCATTAATATAAGAAATATCAAAATATTATATACGTTTTATAATATTAAAAATATACTACATCAAATACAAACAAAAATCTTTTCGATTTCACAGGGAGAAACGCCTGTAAATGTATTATTAGTTTCCTCGTACATTTTAAAAATATATTTTAATTTTATATTTCCCAATTTTACTGACAAGAATTGTTAACTCAACAAACAACAGTGAAGTCGTTTTATTGCCGTTGTTTATGTTAATCATTTCTACCGAACACAAGGTGGTAAATGACCGCTTAGTACAAGAGATGAAGAATAGACCCAGATAAATGTAGCTCTTCAATTAATTTTAGGTCATTTAATTTTTAAAAACCCTGTAAAGTATAATTCATCGTAATTTTTATGACAAAGATCGAAAATTTGGGAGTGGAGTTGTTCGGCTTTCTTCGTTTTCTTTTATTCCACAAATACCCAAGAAGTAGATAATGTTGATGATGAAACTGAGAAGTGTGTTGGGCTTGGAAACAAATCAATATTTAGTAGACTTTAGGTAGTCCTTTATAGGCGTATTCAAAAAAGTTCCAGGGCTGCCACTTGTACAACACAAGTGGCGCTCTCTGCGCAGCAAACGGGACCACGTAACAATAAACAAGACAAACTCGAATACTTGAGATGGTCTTGCAATATCCCTCTCTCATGGCCACCTGAAGTTCCATTCTTTTTTGTCCACCATCTACTACTCGCGCAACTTTTCTTGAACGATGGATTGAAGAAATGCGGGATGAGTGGGGGTATTAGTTACAAAGTCGGCTACTAGAGTATTTACAGTAATGACAACCTCTGCAAAAATCAAAGACAACCCCGCTACGTGTGCGGCAAGGTCATCGCTCTGAGTAAGCAGCAGCAGGGTCACTAGATAGAAGTTTTAGGTGCCCCTCTTGAAGGACCTGGACGTACCTCAGCCTTTTCTTTATGTAATAGTAATAAAGCTGAACAGAAGTTCTCGACTATGAAAGCAACTAGTGTTGGCTATCTTATGTTTCGCGCCAACGAAGTTTTAATGCTTGAAACGTTGTCAGCAGTGCTCGCTGCGAGCTTTTGGCTTCAACTAAACTGTTTATTGCTAAAGGGAGGGGGAAGAAAGGTCATCGTTCAAGAAAAGTTGCGCGAATGGTACTTGTCAGCGTTTAGTTGTGTAAAGGTTAGTTTGTGCTGATATTTTACAGAAATGGAGCAACGAATAAATTAAAATTTGCTCAAAATTGGGGAAATTGACCACGGGGATTTAAGGAGAGCCGGAGGTGCATATACTATGTTACAATGAAGATTCTTTTATCAGAAACTATTAAGATAGAGCTAGGAAATTTTCACAGCATGTACATTGAGTGTTTCGTGTCACTTTAAAACCAAGGATATTTTAATATTAAGAATAGGCTTTAAGTAGTGGTTTTTAATTTTACACTTTTTCCATTCAGTTTATTACAAATAACTTTCATTCATGTCAAAATACTAGAGTGTTTGTAAAAAATGCCCGTGTTAAAATTAAGACTGAACCACTGGTAATATGCGGTGGAAGTCTGGTAAACTACCAACCATGGTTTTGGAGAATATGTTCCTTGAATATGAAAATATGTAACTTACGGGAAATGGTTTCTAAAGTTTCATAATGAAAAAATGTTCATATAACCAGCTGTTGGCGCTTTACAGGTTCAAATTATCAATACAACGATGGAATAACACTAAAAGTTGCAAAAATATGTAACCAGAGATCTCCAACAATGATTGCGCGAGCGCTATGATTGGATTTTCAAATGCCATGTAGAACAGAACTTACACTGCTGTATTCATTTCTTCAGAAGAGACAGTATTTTCTCTTATGACATACCCATAACAATTCATCAACCTGTCGCTTGTTTCATCTGTGAATCGACCTCTTCCCCCATAGTTTGCCCATCACTTAGTTTTGTAGTGCCAATATTTGTTTCAATGTTCTCAGTCTAACCCCCATTTGCTTTTGAATGTTTCTTATGCATTCAAATTTTTGTACAGTAACATCTGTACGTCATGGTTTCAATGCTTTCATACACTTTAACCTTTCAGCGTCACCATCATTAGGATAATACATATATCTTTAAAGTCAAACTGTGGAATCACGCCCAAATTCGGTGCATGCATTTATAAAAATGACAATATGTCAATTTCTAGAGCGCGTGAACAAAAAATGCAAATTGCATTTTAAAGAGCCAAAATGAATTTTTTTATAGCAAATAACAACAAAAATCTTTTTTTTTTTTTTTTTTTGAGGGGTGGACCCCCTCTGAGTTCCCTTAAGAAATGATTAAATCTGTACGAGTACGGACGAGATGCTACAAGCCATTCACGAGTGTTTGAATGGTACTGAAGGTTCAAATGTGGAAGAGAATCGATCTGGGCGTCCGCGTTCAAGTCGGAGTGACGTAAATGTTAAGTGTGTACAAGCGTTCGTACAGTCAGACCGCCGAGTGTCGATAGAACGATTTGGATATTCGTTGACGGTGAGTGTAGGATCGGTTTTCACAATAACGACGGAGAATTTAAAAATGAAAAAGCTCTGTGCCCGCTTTGTTCCGCATACCCTCACTCGAGAGCGGAAAGAATTGAGAATATCTGCCTGCAGAGATTTTGTTGCCATGGCTCATCGAGATCCAAATGTTTTGCAAAATCGTTACCACAGATGAAACTTGGTTCCTACAGTATGATCCGGAAACAAAACGCCAGAGTGCTGAGTGAACAAGGCCAAAAAAGAGTCCAATGAAAGTGAAAGCTTCTAAATCAAAAATTAAGACGTGTTTTCACCTCTTCGATAACCGAGTTATCACTCCCCCCTTGTGGTTCGTTCGTTAGCGGGCCCACTTTTCACAGCGCAGCCCTAGGTTCGATTCCCGGCCGGAGCAAGTTATACCCGTGCGCTTTCCTTACAAATGCCCCAGTATGTATTACTGTGTGACGATGAGAAAGCCCACCCTAAGGTTATGAAGGCCAGTATATAGGATGAAGAATTGTCTCCGTGCTAATCACACACATTCCTTATCCCATAGCCGAAAGACCGAGTCACCGCTGGTCGGCCAAGGCCCGCAGCGGGCTGTCGAGCCAAAGAACAGGTGCATCATTGACCGTGAATTCCTTCGACAAGGGTCCACTGTGACAGGGAGTAATCTACAAATAACTTTTTAATCGGTTTCTGCGAACAATCCGGCATGTGAGTTCCGATTTGCTATAGAGAGATAATTGGTGTCTCTTACCCGACAACGCACCGTCTCAAGTCTATCATTGTGCGGTATTTGCAAAAAGACAGATGATTAACATCAACCACCGTCCACATTCTCCAGATTTAACCTCTGCCGCCTATTTTTGTCCCCAAAGTTGAAATTGAAGATGAAGGGGGAGCGGTAGTCAGTATAGGCAAGAAAAGCAGCAGAAATAACACAGAAGTGACAACAGAAATAAACAGTATTTAAAGAGAGGCATTTCAGAATACGTTTGAGGGCATGTACAGTAGTTTGAAAAGATTGTATAGAATTACAGGGAGATTATGTAAAAGTGCGATACCAAATATATCCTCTGTGTTATAATGTCTGTATGACAACAGATCTAGAACATTTTTATTCACGTGTATCTCACTCCAGTTCTCTCACTGTTTACTGTTCGCAACCCTTTTCATGTGATAAAATAATTCAATACACTTGTCAAAACAATAAAAAAAAATTTTGTTAAAACGAACTGTATAGGACATCAATATGTTATGTGACATGTTCAAAATCAATACATGTTCAAAAATTGTTTTGTTTGTTTCTATCCAGGAAACAAAGAAACATCATCTTCATAATGTTATCAGATTCCTAGATTGAGAACACCCAGAATTATTTCACCAGAAATCAAACATGTTGACCGCAATAATATTGAAGTTTGAGAACTTAACTGTCTACTAGAAACTATTTGTTTTAGAATGCAATCCAAATTAAAGGAAATTATATTTCTCGAATTAAATAAATGTTTTCTTAAATTTGAAACTGTTCTCTTCACTTTGTAGAACTGGTATTAGTTAATTGGTAAATGGAATACTTGTTTCACATCAATATTTGTGTTACCGAAGTGTTGAGATAAAGGGAATGGTTATCAGTAAAGGCATCAACACACTGAAGGAAATTAACAACTCAAAATCTATCAAATGAATATGTATTTTTATATCTTATATTGATTTATCACAACCCAACAGCAGTAGAGGACAAATTTTGTTTTAATTAGCATCATAGGCTTGCCATATGTCCAACTGCATATCTGGGTCCCCTTTTGCCATTTCAATTTTTTTATTTGAGATCCATGTTACTAGAAAATAAATAAACTTTAGAAGGAGAATAAAATTGTAAATTTAATGATACAATGAACACTTATTTTATGTTATATCATTTACAACCCTATAGTTTGGAGACCTTCTTCTCTAATTGTGTATTTATTTTCAACATTACCAGCTTATAAAAGGGGAAAATAAGAAAATTAACATAAATACGGATGTAAAATGTTTTATTTACAAATAATTTTTCAGGCGGAAGGGCACCACTCCCCCCCCCCTTCGCGCACTCCCGTAATTAGCATAGAGTTTGCCCTTTCTCTCGGAAATATTCAACGAGAAAATCTGCCATTGTTCATCTCTTAAAGACAGGAAAACTCTAAGGAAACTTACACAATTTTTACAGGGCAGTATAAGTCACATTGATTCTCTCTTAAATATTTTACGAATGTATTGATGGACAAAATTACTTACAAAGTACCAGAATTATTTTCAGTGCCATCGCTCTTAAAACATTCTTTCTTCTGTAATGAGGGCAAAACATTATCTTCCTCGATTTATCATAGAAAACAGTCATATTGAAATATGTAGTTTACTATATTGATATACAATTAGATAAATAAGAGAGTTTCAGTATTACTTTTTAGATAATTATTAAAGTTTTTATACATAGTTGCATGTGTACTTAGTTTTTTTATATTTTGAAATTTTGCCGATGATATCTCAGTGATTCACTAATAAAAAGTATTAATGTGAACTTTCAGATAAGAGACCTATTCAAGAACACACAATGACCACTTAGAAAATAGATGACATCACTCAGGTTTCTCAGATTAAAAAAAAATTACAAATTGGGGTCCACGTACCAGATTTCATAAGACAATGAATCAATTCAAAATAATTCAGACCTACCATGCTAATTATCTTTTTAATCATCTGAGCATGCATTAAATCATATATTAAGACTGTTTTCCCTAGACATATACTCTCAGAGTTAGGACGAATTTTATACCAAGAATGAGTAATATTTGTATAGATTTCGTTGACACGAATAATATTGATAAAAAGGAATAGAACAAACGCACATACTTCACATTTGGGGCACGAACCAGCAAAGCACTTCATGTTACTATCCAACGAGACAAACGAATGACACAAGTAACGGAAGTATTAATCGACCAAGAAAATAATTGACCTGATTGGAGTAGCAGCACTGTCGTGCAACGTATAGTCTGTTTCGGATGAACAGGTTAAAGTTTGATATCGACTATTATCGATACTAACTGGCATTCAGGAGCATAAATATACCGGCGTGTTTAATGCTGATTTTTCATACCGACAAATTTAAAAGAAATCCCAGCAACACCACCACCACGATATTATTATTATTATTATTATTATTATTATTATTATTATTATTATTATTATTATTATTATTATTATTATTATTATTATTATTATTAAATGTCAGTCACTTCTTATGTAAGTTGGAATCGAATGTCTTCATGTATTATATAACTGATAGTGCACTGTGTATATGTAACCTTCACATTGCAGGATCAAATTTCATACTTCATAAAAGAAAGTTAAACATGCAGACGGAGCTGTATTTTTTGTTCTTTCCCAACGTAACAAAATATACCTCACAGGCTACTATTATGCAAAAATGAAATCGTACAATGGATTGTTAAATGCCATAAAATAGACTGCATAGATTTAGATCAACACAGTTGTGCAATAAATATTACTGAAGTAGGCAATAACTGAAAGAGACGATACTTCGGTAAATGTTTGGATATAGTTTATCAATCGAGATTCGATGGCATTTTTGCCCCTTCCCTATCGATTTTAAACGTGAAGAACGGATGGGTTTCGCCAACATAACAGAACTAATTGATTTTGTAGCCAAATACAACGAATACCCTCGAGTGGAAAGGCGTCATATTTACAAATTATACTTTAATTACATGAATTACTTTTAAGGCGCAATGACGCTTTGCTACCTGTGTCGAAGTTCACAAGGCTGCGGCCTTCGACCTACGCGCTGAATTTAAAACGTTCTCGAGTCTGTCCAACGCATAATTTCAAATATATTTCCAAACCAAATCAGAGGCTCAGGCATTCGGGATTTACATAAAACATCGTTTATATTAAAAACAGACTTATCAAGGGAATGAGATTTTGTTTCCGGTACTACTTTAAAGTGACCTTTCGTCTTTCACAATTTCTTTTAACTTCATCGCATTCATCATGTTGTTGTCCTGCACATCAATCGCTGTCCGGTTGGTAAAACTACTTACAAAAACTTACAATTCTTAAGTTGGCTGCAGATTACATCAAGTGAAGTACGCATGGAGGATAGATTCCCCGTAAGTAAAATACAGCTGATTGAGCTTTAATAATTTTTCCAAGAAAGAGGCTAATTCTTTCACTCTAACGTGCACAGAATTCACTTCTTTCCATAGCACGTCACTCACATATTGTAACTGTTTTTGACGTAAAACAAATAACAGACATCTTAGTGCCAAAAGGAAAAAGTAGTAAGAAAATATGCATCGTGTAGGTGAAAAACTAGAATTTACTGAACAATTGAAGTGCACTAATACAATAAGTTAGTAGTACCTACAATACGAGATCAGGTGTTTCATGACACAAAAATATATAGTGCCTGCAAAGTACAATTAATAAATAGTAACTTGTAGATCATTTTTAAGATATTTAACTCCATCTACAGTTCACGATGCAATTCATCTGCCAGTCATGTTAAAAATCTTGAATCGTAACTGTACTTGCAAAGGTTTTTGAAGTGTGAAAAGGAGCTTTTATGCGAGAATAGATGCAGATGAAAATTGTCACGGTATAAATTAAATGCAAATCGAACATTAGATATTTTAATAGTTAAAATTTAATTCAAATACACGATCTGAACAATCGTAAATTTTAATTGATGTATGAAGTAAACAGCCTAAATTTAATCGATTTAATTGTGTTATAAAATAATCGATTATCGTACAAATTGAGATTAATTTATAATAATACAATGACGAATAAACACAATAAATCCACGGATTGTATACTTAAACACAAATGTTTCCCGAAATGAACTACAACTACGTTAGTCGTTCATGGTCACACTGGTCGATGGAGGGAGAAGGGTTGTTAAGGTCGATGGTTCTATCAGCTTAGCATGCACTGACCAATTTTTTAAACTTCCCTTACACAGCAGCATTTAATTTTTTCACAGCACATATAAATAGTGAATATTTTAACATCTTTCCAAATATCCATAAATAGTGAATATCTTAATATGTTTCCAAAGATTCGACCAGATTTCAAATTGCACCTGTTGAAATGTTTCTTTTAATAAGGGGGCGGAGCTTAGTCTCCGGAGACCGCCAGCTGTTTCTCACCCGTTACAGGTCTGCCATCGGTGAAAAGTTTGTGCACAAGGAGTAGCAAAATAAAACTTTCAAGGTTTTCCACAGTATGCAGCAGTGCATATTAGTTCTTGGAAACTAAGTTACTACTTTTAGATCTTGAAGCATTAATCTTTCGACGAGATAGTATGTTCCATAACCAAAGCAAAGTTATCGTACGAACTTTGTTCTCGTATTCCGATAAACCCCTAAGCATGAGCATGATCTTTCACCAGTTCCTTTCCCAGATCCACACTTTTATTAAAACTTATCATTCTATGCTATTATAATTTAAAATATCGTAACATTAACACAATTTTATGAAATTATATTTTATCAATGGTGTTGAGACGGAGAGATAGAACTCAATTACACAGACACAATTTTCGAATAAAAGTTAATTTCGTGTTAATTTCAGAATAGTTTGTGACAAAATATCAAAATTTTATCGTATGTTGAGAAAGTTTAACTATTTCCTAGTCTTTACGTAGAAAATTATCGATAACAATAAAAATTTTGAAGTAAAGAAACACTCACGGTTTGTGCAATTTCGAGCCGAGTTCATACAACGGTGTCAATGTTACACTTTTATCCCTGCAAGATATTTATATACCTTCAATTGCAGATCTCTCATCCTCGGGTTCGTGATACAAAGTGAAAATACTAATTTAAACTCAAAAGTTTAGAAAAACGGCGATACTGAGAAAACCTAGTTTTATAATATTTCTTTAATCCTGTGGACACCTAACCGATTACCGAATAAAACTTTTCAAAACAAAATGATACTTATGTGACATATTTTCATTTGGGATCCTACTTCTAACAGTTTAAATTATACGCGGTTACGATTTTTACGTTATTGCACAGACTTCAAGATAACTTCTTCAATGCGAATTCACGTTGCACATTAGTTATGTTGTTGTATGCGCGGTATTACGTATTATTTAGTATGTATGTATGCGGATGCTACGCAGTTCTCACCAATTGCAGCGAAGATCACAAGTAAAGCCCGCATGTCGATGAATATCTCCGCACCGTCGCACTACTGCTTGTGCTGAGGTGGAGTCCGTCCCGTTCTCCTTTATTTATTTATTATCCTCTCCTTCGCTCTGTGACGTCGCCTCACGTGACCCGTTGGACGGTGTTCATTGGCGCAACGCGACTCGACTCGCACTGGCGCTCTCCGTAACGCGGTTTCCTTCAACATCCGATGGTAAAACGAATTTCAATAACACCTGAGGTTATCTCTTTTCACAGAAATAAACACTAGTATGTGCGCGATGATGTGATCTTGAAAACTATTATTTGTTTTCAAATATTTTTATTGGAAAACAATAGGACCCAAGAATTGTCATACGTGAATTAACTAATGAACTAGCTGAAGTACCCGGCGTTGCACGGGCATTTATTACAGTAAATTATTAGTTAGAAGAAAGAATTCTATTTATTCATGCCCTGCGTTGGGGCTTACTTCTGTTCCATTGTATCAAGTGAAGCTACTATCAGCAAGACAAACTCAATTCACTAACAATAATGTTCAGTGAGAATTATAAGCTCTGAGATTTATCTTTCAAGAATACTATTTCTGATTTTATGAACAAAATATTGCATAAACAGCATTTTTAGTAAGTTTTTGTCAGTTATAATGTTGATATTATATTGCAGCTATTTTGATACATATATATTATATTATAGACAATTTTTATCAATTTTTAAAGTAAATATTTGAATAAAAATATTATTTGAAGCATGTTTTATTAGTTTAGTTAATTTTAAAAAAGGGTAAAATGTCCAAAATCAAAAATTTTATTGTTCACTTTAAGAAGGGGGTCTCAAAAATATTTTAGCTTGGCGCCTCAAAAATGGTAAATCCGCTGCTGCATGTAGGGATAACAAAAGAAACAGTTTTATGAAATGATTTTGCATCGTAGGTACCTAATAGTAAAGTCAAAAGTTTAAAAACTGAAATAAAGGGAGTGGTTCATTCATAAAAATATTTTGTATTATTTTTATCTAATAGAAAACATTTCAAATTATATAATAATTTCAAATGTGTCTCATCTTTGAATTGCATTATCCTCACACCTATAAAAAATATTTTTATTAGTTACATATTTCTATTGGTTTTTAAAAAAATGTTGACTTGGTATTAGTAAATTTTAATTAATTAAAAAAATGTACAGATTGATATGGCTTTCGACAGAGTTACACTTGAGCAGGTTTTTTCTTTAATTCTATGTGGCAAGTTACTGCAACAGTTTTACAATAATAGTCCAAATACAACTCCATATGTATGGAGTTTTTAATTTAAAAGTTTGGTGAGAAAAACAGATTTTAGATATTTGATTTTAAAGTATCTTGATCGCAGTCACATTGAAAACTAAGCTGCATCAGATTGCACTTTCTCATATTTTTCCGCAACCAATTTTGTCTTCAGTCGGCATCGATCCTTCTAGGGACTCAGCTTTTATGAAGCTGAATTTTCGTGAATTAACTAATGAATAAAACAAGTAAGTTGCTACTAGTTACTTGTTTATTATGATGTTATAGGAACGGTCAAATTCTAATTGTACCATTTTTGATAATTTGTTGCTCTCCATATTTTCTTGACGTGTCAGTAAGATAATAGGAGCTCCGGAATAATTTGATACTTCGTTATAAACGGAACTGGTAAGAGCACAATGCGAACCTTCTTCTCAGTAATATTATTTGACTTCTATGTAAACCAAGACGAGACCAGTACCATACCTATTCTTTGTTATACACGCGAATAAAAAATAGTGAATAATTTTAGAAAATACTTGTTTAAACATTGTCTATATTCCACACACAACTGCGCAAAATTTGTCACATATTCGAAAAAATGCATATACCTTATTTAAAGAGCTATCTTTGAGCATTGGAAGAGGGAGGCAATACCGTAAAGCTAATCCATATTAAAGATATAAGGAATCTAATTAGGACAAGAAACCCTGTGCTATTTGTAGCACCACTTGTTTCAAATGTGTTTAAGTATATTTTGTACGTGTGTGGATTTATTGGGTACCTATGTAGAATGGAATCAGAATTGGAAAGTTAGAATTAATCCACATTAGAGTATCTGCAAAATCTTTACTCTCCGCCGTCCCAAAAATTCTCCAGAAATCTTAATCCAAGGAACAAAAATCCCATGGTCAACCTCCCCTATAAAATACCTCGGGGTATTGTTCGATTAAAGACTCACCTGGAAAGCTCATGTTAATGCAGTCATTGACAAAAAGAAAATTAAAATATCCAATTTATCACGTATCACGTAATCGCCGTTCACTTCTGAGGTTAGAATGCAGACTGTTAATCTTTAAGTTAGCTATATTATCAACAATGACATACGCATGCCCAGTATGGGGTGGTGCTGCGTCAAGAACCATCAACAAACTTAAAATAAGTATCTGAGAACGTGCCTCAACGTATCTCACGCCTAACGTAACGCCTCAAGTATCTCAACGTGCCATGGTTCATCCCCAACCATCAAATCCAGCGGGAATTGAACATACAAGAATTCGAGGACACATTAAAAAATCTTCCTAACAATTTCTACAACCACTACCAAACATTCCCTGCACGGAAATATTCGACCAAGGAAGAAACAATAGCAGTCCGCGAATTATATCAAGATTTGCGAACGATAAACTCAAACCTTCTTAACTGGGCTTCTCCCTCGTACCTTTCCACCAGTGTACCATCCTTTAATCACAGAACAAAAATCAAAAAACTTCAGTAATGTTCTGAAACCAACCGCGACTTAAGGATGGCCAAAACCTAAGCAGCCATATATGACTATGTATATCAAAACCCTCGAAAGACATAATAGAGGCTACACCTTGATCTGTTTCTTAAGTACGCCATGATAAGGTATAAATTAAACCAACTCCAAGAAATAGTAAATTATGATGACTTGCCTTTACTATTTTCAGGGGCTAAAAAAAACAAATTGATATTATGAACATGCTTCATTTTACAGTCGTTCTCTCGCTACCTTTCGGGTGCTTTGCGCAACACCTTTTCAAGTGATAGAATGATTCAACGGTCAGATGTTACAATATGCAAAAACGATTTGTTAGAAATAACATTAATAAGAAAACATTACAGTATTGTAGATATAAAATATTCCAATCAAATGTTCTAAAACAATGTTTGGATTTTTTTAATTATTTAATTTCAAGTCGTATAAACAACAAAGGTCATGAGCGACTATTAAAATACAATGACAAATCGTTGAAAATATCAGCACGTTTAAAAAGTT
Organism: Teleogryllus occipitalis; assembly: GCA_011170035.1. NCBI lineage: Eukaryota > Metazoa > Arthropoda > Insecta > Orthoptera > Gryllidae > Teleogryllus > Teleogryllus occipitalis. The sequence goes on along the minus strand of BLKR01005533.1, from coordinate 61,417 downwards.
TAGTCCTTGGTCTTGATAACTCGGTGTTGATAAAAACGGCATTGGTTTTCCTCTCCTGAGTGCTATCGACTATCTTGATTATAAATGGGGCATTCTAGAAGAATGGGGTTTCTTGATAAATAATACTGCACATGGTAAGGATGGTTGTGGAACTTTCACTATTGGGAAATTATGAGAGATTTCATAATGGGTTGATTTAATTCTCGACAGAGCGACTTGTTCTTGACGATTGTTCCTGGCACCGGTCGACGTGAAAATTATATCAAAAAAATAAATCTTTTACGTTATAGTTTAATCAAATTGCTGGATTAAGAGCACTCTTTTCTCTTGTGTGTGTCATCATCTTCCAGAAATCAGTCACACATTGTGTGCTTAACAGTTTTTAAGGTTTGGAGCTTTGAAACCTTAAATGTTTAAGATTGATATGATACTTTGGAAATTCATTTTAGTAAATTATGTTGCCCATATTTTTTTTTTACTTTTTTAAACTATGGGCAACATAATTTTCCCTAAATTAAAGACTATTTTAAATGCATATTTTCCCTAAATTAAAGCCTATGTACTTCATTTTGTGAAACTGATGTTAACTGGCAATCAGAGTATCACTTGCATACATCAATGTTTATGTCTAGGTCTTTTAGGCGCCGATATACGACACTGTGAGGCAGAAACAAAAGGCTTCTTCGATGGAATTGGATACTCCAGTTCCTACATTTCCATGATTACACCTGCGGTTCCTGATTCAAACCACTGTCAACAGCCAACCGCTGAACAAAATTCTTTGAAATTTCAAATAGAGCCTTCAGCAAGTTGTGCCAACGTTTGGGGAAAAAAATCATGCGAGGCGTTCTACGATCTATGGGTGAGGCAGAGAATTTTTCAGACCATCTCCGTACTACCACGCGAAATAACTGATCTTCTTCCAGGCTCGTACACGATGAGGTCGTGGTTCTCAGTAATTCTGAGTTACACGAACCCAGTCCTCCATTTCCATGATTACACCTACGGTTCCTGATTCAAACCATTGTCAACAGCCAACCGTTGAACGAAATTATTTGAAATTTCAAATACATCCTTCTGCAAGTTGTACTAACGTTTGGGAAAAAAATCATGCGAGTAGTTCTACGATCTACGGGTGTTGCCGAGAACTTTTCAGATCACTTTCGTACTACCACGCGGAATAACTGATCTTCTTCCAGGCTCGTACACGATGAGGTCGTGGTTCTCAGTAATTCTGAGTTACACGAACCCAGTCCTCCATTTCCATGATTACACCTACGGTTCCTGATTCAAACCATTGTCAACAGCCAACCGTTGAACGAAATTATTTGAAATTTCAAATACATCCTTCTGCAAGTTGTACTAACGTTTGGGAAAAAAATCATGCGAGTAGTTCTACGATCTACGGGTGTTGCCGAGAACTTTTCAGATCACTTTCGTACTACCACGCGGAATAACTGATCTTCTTCCAGGCTCGTACACGATGAGGTCGTGGTTCTCAGTAATTCTGAGTTACACGAACCCAGTCCTCCATTTCCATGATTACACCTACGGTTCCTGATTCAAACCATTGTCAACAGCCAACCGTTGAACGAAATTAAATGAAATTTCAAATACATCCTTCTGCAAGTTGTACTAACGTTTGGGAAAAAAATCATGCGAGTAGTTCTACGATCTACGGGTGTGGCCGAGAACTTTTCAGATCACTTTCGTACTACCACGCGGAATAACCGATCTTCTTCCAGGCTCGTACGCGATAAGGTCATGGTTCTCAGCCCTTTCAGGTCACATGAACTCACTCCCACGCTGTATCGAGGTGGCCAGAGCGCGCCCAGTAGTGAGTGCGACGTTCTGGTTGTCCCGCGAAACGGACGGACGTCGCGCAAATTATTAACGAAGTCTCATTAAAGCAGAATGGGACACCTACGGCTCTTTAACGCGCTGAGAGTGGAGCTGTCATTTTTCTCACGGCCGGCGCGCGATTATCTCGGGCACTAAACGACTCGTCCCTCATCCCCACGTGTTGCCTGCTCTGGCCCCTGTAATTTTACGCAATGAATTATCAATTAAATTGTTATAAATGGTGGAATATTTGTTTCTGTAACAACTGTTTATGCTTGTGCCAGCTTACCTTTAGTTACTCAAGAAGTTGATGAGAAATTAAATTAATTTGAGCGCAATTAATTAGCAATTAAATAGTTCGAAATTCTCTCATATTAGTTATTTTGCCGACTGATTGTCGTTGTTGCAGGTTAAAGTATATGTCTCCTTCAGTCGAGTTCAATGGCAATTCTGAGAGTTGCTGTAGCGAAACATCTTGCGGGACGTTTGTTTACTGGGCCGCGATCAACTGTGTTGGCGAAGGCAAATTCTTCCTTACCCTATGTTTGGAAATCATTGTTTGATTTTGTAACGATGCGCCACTGATTGCATATTTGTGTTACGTAAACTTATGTATTTAATATTACAGTAGATTTTTATCTAATATTTCAGGAATCAGGGTTGTAAAAATAATGTTTATGGATACACTATGTACTATTTTGTTACATTCTAATTATGGGCGCATTTCCACTTTTCGTTAAAATAACTAACGTTCAGGTTAACCAAATGACCCAGGAAAAGTATTGTATTTTGTTTCTGGATCATGAAAAGGAATGAATAATCAGCTCTGAACTCCACTGGTTCAGAGTTTGAGCTCAAACGGAAGTTTACACCTGTAACAGAAATTTTAATACTTACATGACGTGAAAATATGATGTAATGCGTAATTCGTAGTGAAAAATAGATAAGGCAAATATTTGATATTTACATTTTAATGAAAAGGAAAAGAACTCAGATCTGCTTGAAAACCTATCTTGTATTTGCACAAGGAACCTTGGCTTGAGTGATAATTGTGGTCAAATTGCTTTTTTGTTTGTTAACAATATTTAAATAGAAGTTATCTACTCTTTCTGTAGTAGAAATTATTTTATATTTACTTATTTGTAAACAATGGATTGTACATACCTGATAATGTATTATCTAAAGAAATTGTTGAAATAAGTTGGTGCAAAATTCTGTGGATCATGATAAGAACACTTATTACTTCACACAACTTCAGTTTTTGTAATTATTTGTACCCAAATACCTATACTTCGAATTAAATGCCCACTTTGCTACAATCCTAGATAAATAGATAGATATATACATATTTAGATAGATATTTATTTAGTCAAAAACAGTAAAAAGCTGTATCTGACGTATGGGAGAGAAAATCATCTCCGCACGCTTTCTTGAGTTTCAGAATCCCTTCCCAACAATATAACTATTAATAGTTGAAAGATGAAAAATAGTAATAATAGTAATAATAATAATAATAATAATAATAATAATAATAATAATAATAGTTTTATAAAAGAGAGGTTATTGTTTCAAAAACTAGTAATTTTCGTTTCCGAGTTATAGAAAACTTATTTGTAACGGTAAACGAATTGCAGATTTGATTTTTCTGTGTTGCTAACCAAAGTCGCCCTAAGCCCAACTATCAAGCAAAGGGAAAGCTTAACAAAACGTGCGTACATTGAAGCTACATTTACGTCCAGAAGCAAATCAAGGGGCCATCTCAGCATTTGCTCAAAGGATCAGGGAAACTGGACCAAAACCCGATCGAGATGGGGGGTCATTGACCCGGAATCTGAAGTAGATTAGTTGTTACGAGCATATTAAGTCTTTTAAAAAATTTTACAATACAAATGATAACTAATTCATTATACTATATCATTATTTTGTTAAAGTGAACATTATTTTTCTTTTTGACGATCAGTATAGTCTCTAATTGTATAGAAACAGTTATGCAGCAGAAAAGAGTTTACTTTTAACTTAAATGTGAGTACCAATTTTAATTGTTTAATTTAATCTGGCAATGCGTTGTAAAGTAACGTACATGTATTGTATGTAGGCAGGTAAAGCGATTTCAACTGAACCTATGGTTAACAGTTTTCTGAATAACGCACACTGTGTACTTGTTTAGGCGTTATTGAGAACTTCGATTTCAAATAAACTCATTAGATGGCAGTATGGCGTTCAAGAATTGCCACACCAAAGCTAGCTAATGAATACAAGGAATCAATTGACGGTTTGAAGTAATACTTTTCATTTACAACTGTATACTATTCTGTTCTGAAATTCTAGTGCAATTCGCTTTTATCTGTACTTGAAATTTCTCACCTCATTACCTTTCTATAGCACAGTGTGACAATGAAATTTGTCGCAGAATAAAAAAATGTGATTGTTATGTAGTTTAGTATCCTGAGGACTCTGAAAACCATTTTTAACTAGCACCTAAACTTTCTTCTCGGAACGCAATTTGATTTGCTCTCGGCTGCGTTATTTATGATGTTGCAGCGCTTATCACATTCTGTTATTTTAGGAATATTATTGCCTAGAGTCGGGAGTAGGGAGGAGAGGGGGAGATAGGTACGGGGTAGGTACAGGGAAGTTACAGGGAAGTTACACTTGCATAAGTCCATCGATAGTGAGATCACACAATCTAGTTTTGAGGTTTGTAAATCCTCTAACATGAATATTGTTTGTACCTATTCTTGTGTTTTTTATACTCAACGATGTCTAAGAAGACTTAATTCCCCAAATCTCTCCTGTTATGTGTGTGACGAGTTTACGACCATGTCTCAAATACATCCCATTTCTTCAGTCGTAGAAAAGGCGTACGAGTTAAACTTTGAATCTAAGGTAGATGACAGTAAGTGTTGGTCATCACAGAACTGTTGGTCTCCCGCTAATAAGTGTTTAATTATTTTAATTCAATATTATATTTAATTATTTCACTGTAAAGTTTCTTACTAATAATGAGCCTTAATAACGCTACACTCAGAAAAAGAATAATATCATTAATATTTTTAAACACCTTTGTGTACTTACGTAACAACAAATCAGCTCGATTAGCAATTACAATAAGTATAATAATGTATATGAAAAAGAAAAGTGGGAGAATGAAATGAGAATAAATTATAAAATCGTGAAGAAATTAAGAGTAATTTTCTTGGCCTCTCACTTTCACCTTGAATTACTTAAAAATATCATAGATGACAAAATCTAAAAGAACCTCAAAATTAGATAAAATGGTCAAACACAAACACAAGGATAAACTCAAAAATAACATTTATTAAAAAATTCAACGAAATCGTAAAACATTTAAAAACAACAAATTTTTAAAAGGAAACAAAACTAAAATCAAGTTTCCACTCAAAAAACACGCATTATCCTACCACTCGGAATAACTAATGTTCTCCCTGGCCCGTACATAATGAGGTCAATGCTTTTGCAGCTCTTCCGGATCGCACGAACCCACTCCTACGCTATATCGTGGGGACGAGGGGACGAGAGGACGAGGGGACGAGGGCACGCTGAGCAATGAGGACGACGTTCGCGCTGTCATCCCTCGAAACGGGCGGTCGTCGCGCAAATTATTAACGAAGTCTCATTAAAGCGGAATGGGACACCTACGGCTCTTTAACGCGCTGAGAGTGGAGCTGTCATTTTTCTCACGGCCGGCGCGCGATTATCCCGCGCACTAAACGACTCGTCCCTCACCCCCACGTGTTGCCTCTTTCGGCCTGCGCGAGGCGACAGCTCATTTCTATCTGGACAAATATATTTGGTCTGGATTTGGTTGGCTGGTTCGTTAGTGATTCCGGGTGCGTAAACAGCTTTGGTCACTAGTCCCGTATGTGTAGTAAATGTTTTTTCATCGGGAGATGGTGGTGATATGCTCGCTGGATGGCGAGATCCGGCGCCAACCTACCGTCGGCTAGCGGGGTTTCCCTCTAACCAGGACTCTCCCACCACCGAAGCACCACCCCAGCCGGGACAAGCTCGAAGCCCCCGACCGGTCGCCCGACATGTGTGGTAGAGTAGTGCTTGTTAGTGTAAGTGTGTGTGTGTGTGTAAGGGGACAGCATAGGACAAGGAAGAGGAAGGAAAGATCGCGTGCGGTCCGTGGCCCGTTTGGAAGGGAAGGGTACTGCTCCGGCATTCATCTGATGTTGATCGGAGAAACCACGAATCAGAGCAGCCGGCCGCTAGAATTCTCCCGCAGACAGTGACTGGATTTGACCTAGCTGAAAAGCTAGTGTCGAAAATCCTGCCGCCGTCAGAACTCGAACCTAAGACCTCTCGGTCAGAGGCGCTGCAATGACATCAGTTGATGTGCTGAGCTACTGCTCCCGGTTTGGCGTGGAAGAGGGTTTTGTTTAACTTCAGTATACCGGGCAGCGAACGAAATGGCTGAGGGCGTAGCGCGCTGAATTCGCATTTGGAAGGTCCAAGTTCAATCCCCGTGCTGGCCATCTTGACCTGGGTTTCGTGGTTTCCCTCGGTCATCCCGGAGAATGCTGGACCTGGGTTCTAGTGAAAGGGAACGACCCCAAAACCAGCGTCGAGAGCCAAACTCGTTAACTACTTGAAATTAAGAAAGTTAAGCAGATTCGGGACATCGCGGAATCGTGGTTGGGTGACCTATTGCCGAGACCAATTGCCCTGAACGGGATGTTTACTGTTTAAGTACAAATACCTTACGGACAATTATGGATTCACAGCTTTTCTTCATGTATTGATGGTAAGTTACTTTCGAGAATTATATCGTTCAACTGAGATTATTAATATGTGGAGCGAATAGTTACTATATTTTATGTTTAGAACATATTTGTAAAGTGAGAAATTTTTAAGAGGAGAAATGATTTGGGAGAATTCATGAAAAGTTGGTTTTTGTGTTTTAATTTGGGTATGTTTCGTTAGATTGCTGTTATAAGTAATATAGTTCTTCAATTCACAACCATTCTATTAATCCTAGGAATAGTGAGTGGGTATTGGTCACATAATTGAAATACTAGTTTGCCAACGTTTCGGTTTCATTAAGAGATTAATTAGTGATTCCAGACGCAATCAACTGCTAAGATCATCATTCCCGTAAGTGTGGTGAATGTTCTGACATCGGAAGGTGGCGGTTATCTTCCCCAGGTAGGTGGTGGGAGCCGGCATGCGTGGATTTTCCTCAGCCAGTTATCTCCCACCAGCAGGGCACCGCCGACAAGTGTGATAGTGTAGTGCATGTGTGTGTGTGCGTGTAAGGGGAGAGGATAGGACAAGGAAGTCGTAGCGGTTCGTGGACGTGGACGAAAGTCGTAGCGGATCGCATGCGGTTCGTGGCCCGTTTGTTTGGGAACTGCTCCGGCATTCGCCTGGTGTTGATTGGAGAAACCACGGAAAACTACCGATCGGAGCAGCCTGCCGATAGAATTCTCATCCATACAGTAACTGAATTCGACCTGTCTGGAGGAGTTCAGTTGCTGTCCGGAGGAGAATTCTAGAGGCCGGCTGCTCTGATCGGTAGTTTTCCGTGGTTTCTCCGGTCAACACCAGGCGAATGCCGGAGCAGTACCCTACCAAACGGGCCACGGACCGCGCGCGATCTGTCCTTCCTCTTCCTTGTCCTATCCTCTCCCCTTACACACACACACACACACACACACACACACACACACACTTACACAAACATCCACTATACTACCACATTCCCGGAGACCTGTCGGGAGCTTAGAGCTTGTCCCGGCTGGGTCGGTGCCCCGCTCGTGGGAGAGTTCTGTTAGGGGGAAACCCTACTAGCCGACGATAGGTCGGGGCCGGATCTCGCCATATAGCGGGGGAAGATCACCGCCATCTTCCGAAAAAAAGCACTACACTAACGGGACTAATGACCAAAGCAGCTGACTCACCCGAAATCACGAAAAAATCAATCAATCAATCAAACACAAGCTGTATTCATTATTTTCCTGAATTTGCAAACCTGCCTCTTTTGTCCAGCTAGAACTTTGATTGTTTCCTATATCCGCTGGTCGGATTGCCCCGTCTCAGCGCTCGCTGCCTCGTTGTCGTCCTTTTAGCTGGCTTGAGAGCTTCCACGCGCACCTTTACGACTTGTCGAGGCTCCGCTTTGTGTAATGGTGATGGAATATTTCAACGCTCCCTCCCTCTCTCTCACTCACCCTCTCTCTCTCTCTCTTTCCTACATTCGCGTCTCTTTATTTGCTTCTCAAGAGCTAAACTAAAAGATAAAAATAGTCCCACTATTTACTCAAGGATAAGCTGCCTTGGACATAGTTATGTAACATATACTCCTACAAAACTATATTCACGTAATACGTCTCGAAGGCGCAGATTACGATTATAATGCTGGGGCAGTAGTATCTTGGAATAATCACGTCTTTTTAACAATAACAAACTTATTAATTTTCCTCCAAGTCGCTCTCCAGGGAATTACATTGTGCTTCCTGTTAATTCGTACGTACGGAAAGCCGAATTAATCCCTATTCTCATTTAAAATTGATACATGTGTTTTCAGAAAATAGTGAGGGGTACGTTAGACCGACTACAAATAAAATTCGTCAATATGTGTTAATATGAATATCAAAATAATAGGTTTTATGCTCGATAAGATAAGTAGCTTGTAGAAAGTACATACGCTACTTAAAAGTAGGTTGTTTTGTATGCTCTAGATTAATAGTCAGAGTTGCCAACAGTGTAAAGCAAACTCTGTGAATAAAAAAAAGTCATTATAATAATCCTCGGAACTAATTTACATAGAAAATATTCCATTATTTTCTGTGTCAAAAATGATTTTTAATTTAATATTTTAACTTTTAAAATATGCTACAAATAATCTACATTGTGAATGGTTTATTCAGATAGTTAACAATTGGCAATCCTGTTCGCATCTATGGTTTAAAGGGTAGAATTATTTTTCATCGCCTTTTCTGTTTAGGAAAACTTTCCTGTCTTAGTTTTTAGGACATTAAGTCATGAGTACAATGTTCAAAATACATACATTACATACCTTTATTCTTCTCTTTCTAATTTCTCGTATACGTATGGAGTAATTCTCGTAGTATAGCGAAAGTTATGTAAAGCTGCAAAAAATCCATTTCGAGATTTCAACGGAAAGACAGGTTTTGGGGTTCCCTGATACCAAAAATGTGTTATTTTTTTCAAAACGTCCGTCCGACCGTCCGTCCGCCTGTCTGTCTGTCCGTCTCACGTATGTGAACAATACTGGCGCCTAAACTATGCGTGTTTTTGTTTTCAAACTGAATTAACCCCTTTGATCTGACTTGACTCGAAGCTCTGTGATTTTGAAAAACATTCATATTTGGGGGTACTTAATATGAAATCCTAAGACATTTTCAAAATGTTCTCAAAAATTTGTCCAAATTTTTTCTTTATATCTCTTGTAAGAATAAAATGTGCAATAAGAGTAAAATGAACTAACAAAGATGGAATATGTGAAGTTTTCACGATTAATCCCAAAATTGCAAAATTTTAAATTTTTGCTGCGTCTTCTTACAACTACAAAATTGAAAATAGAGATTATTTCTTCAAATGAAATTTGTTGTCCATAATTAGTTTTTTCTTTAAGGTCACGTTTTTTTAAAACATTTTTAGTAGTTTGTTGCAATATTGCGTGCAATATGTTCAATTATAAAAAATAATAAAAACAAAATTTTCTCAAAAATGTCCCCAATTTTTTTCTTTCATCTTGTGATAGGGATAGTGATAAATGTGATAATGATAGTGATAAATGTCATCTTTATGAGATGACAATAGCGCCGTTTTTCTCTATGCTTTTGTTTTTCAAAACTTGCAAAAATTAAAATTTTGTGACTAGCCTCTCACGTCGTTGATATTTATATTAGCCACGATTTGTTCACAGTATTGCATTAACAATTAAATGTCTTATACGCCATTTTCTCAAAACGCTCCAAATTTTTTTCTTCATACTTTTCGTAAGAATAATGCTAATTGCACTGTTTAAGGTGACGTAATATATATTTGGCTCGATTTTTTTGATTTTTTTTACATACACAAAACTTATTTTTTTGAAATATCTCTCACACCTTTAACATGCACATTTCCAGCGAATTGTATATATTATTGCACTTGTGAGTAGACGTACTTCAAATGATTACAGTGAAATGTTTCGAAAACTCAAAAGTATTCTGGGAAAAAGAGATTCAACTTTTGCTTTTACAGTAACGTTTAAACCCCATTTTCTTAAAAATGGCTCGAATGTTTTCAACGAAGATTTGCTTGTATGGCGAGATTTTACACTTCTATAATATTCTTAAAGTCATATTTCTGTTTAACTATTAGGAAACAGAAAAAAATTGAGAAAAACGTTTTAAAAAAATGTACTTTGCGCAGCATGAGATGACAGTCGGTAAGAGAATGTGGCAAGTCCGAGAAGCTAGCCCAAACCAAAGAAATTAGAAAGCTAAGTGTTACGAGAAAATCCGAGCCTTTCTGTTGCGCCACTAGTTTGAATTTATTTCCCATCTTATTTAATTTTATTACTGTTCTTAGATCAATTTTTGAGCTATGATAAAGATTGTGTGTTATGTAAATTCGCCGCCAGGTGTTATTTGCTCATTTTGTTGCCGCCAGAGGGCTAGTGTGTTGGCCATGATTTATTGGACTGTTTCTCCACTACCGAAATCAGCGCACTGAAATGAACTCATTTCTCGCCTGCCTGACTCAGAGCACGCTGATTTCGACCTACGTGGTATTCCGCGGCCTCGCTAGCCTACGGTCTCCTTTGCCAAGCAGATGAGCACCTAATTTACGTATTCTACTGTTTGCTACCACTGGGCTCTATTCGATTACGGTAACGTATTTAATGAGCTATAATTGTTCTGAATCATCAGTTGACTATATTTGAAAACGTGTGTTTTGTAAATGACGCATTATTTATTGTAATTTTGGAGTTTTTATAGAAACTGATAAGTTTCGTAAGCTCAAGATGGATCTCAAGTGCTTTGCGAGTACAGTGGCGTACATTTTATTGATTTAATTAGTATGTTGTTTTGAAGGCAATGTCGGACCATTTATAGGTCAACTTTATTTGATCGTTGCTGAACTGTTTCTAACAAAATCTTTGTAATGCCATGTGCGGCATTTTGTAGATAAATCCCGTTTTCTTGACGTTCTTGTTGTAAGCATAGAAGTTATAAGTAGTGGCCAGTGAAACCGATTGTTTTGACTTCGTCTTACATCACTAATTTAAGTAAGTGTTGTAAGCTGGATTCAAAATGTTTGATGCAAGAACATGGTTGCTGCCATATTTAACTGCTGCATGTCATCAGTAGGTTCCGAGGCAACCCTGAACTACTTTCGCTGTGTGTGTGCAGGGTCATTGCATCGTTAGAATCTCGCTATCAGCGCAACATATTTAATAACTTGGACATTGCATACAGGTTCGTACCCTCATTTGCAGAACTCTGACTCTCCGAGTCAAAATGCACTTAAGAACTTTAAATTGAGGTTAGATTTTGTATGTATAATCAAATCGAAAGTGAATTGGACGTCGGCAATAAAATTGCCAATGTTTGAAATAGGAGTTGTTGAAACACATTATTTGTCGGACGTTTGATTGGTTCATTTGCAATTAGTATTTTGTGCTCTCCTTGAGTCACCCCAGTTCTCAAAGTAGGTCGAAGTTTGCTGTTAGGTAAGTTTAAGCGTTTTTATTACAGAAAATTCGGCTAGTAATTTTTACACAGTGAGGCACTAATGTACCATGTATAACAATTAATTTTGCATTTTGGGGTCACGTGGGACCCAATATTTGTTTAAATTGAAATTTATTGACTAAGACGAGTTCTTTCTTTAGAACAAAAATTCATTACGGCTATCGATAAGTTACACTCGAAAATGATTATTAATATATTTAACAAACTCTTTGGGACTAGGTATGTGACATTTTTTTCTTACTTTTTAGCGGTAAAAAGAATTATATTTCAATAAATTTGATAATGATAAATGTTGAAATATGAAACTCACACTTAGGATTAAGATGGGTCTAACAATAAAATTCTAAGGAACTCCTTTTCTAAACAAAAAGAAAGGAAAACTACCCTCAGGTTTTACGTAACCCCTCTTCCCCCCATTACTACGCAGCTTAAAACTAATGATTCGGCACCTCTGCGGAGTTTTTTTTATTAAATGACGCGCATTACATTTGTGAGCAGCAGAAGTTGAAACGAGACGTAATAACCTCGTCGCCAGTTGCGCAGAGCCAGGGCCCCTTGTTGCAGGCGCAATGCGTCTGACGAGCCTGACGGGGTGGGGGGAGCGGAGGGGGCGGAGCGGGGCGGGACGGGGGGCGCAGATCGCCCCATATTTGGTTTCAAATAATAAAGGTGAGGGCGCCTCGGTGGCGGCTGCTGCAGCGCGGAGTATTTCCCCCGGGAGGCGGGCGGGGCGGGCGTTTCTTGTTTCCGTGCTCCCCTCCTTCAATTTGGTGAGCCTAGACCCGCATTATTCTTTATTTGGGTGCGCGGCGCAGGGCGCACAGTGGTACTAACTATGGCTAAAACGTACGTATGGCTTATCTGTGTGAGGCACATTACGAAACTAAATAACACTTGGGTTGATTCATGTTTCACGGCACGTCATTAATCCCGTTCGTGTAGTTTGATTGATTGATTTTTTTGTGTTTCCGGGCGCGTCAACTGCTTTGGTCATTAGTCCCGTTAGTGTATGGCGGTGTTCTTCCCCCGCTGGATGGCGAGATACGGCGCCGACCTATCGTCGGCTAGTGGGGTTTCCCCCTAACCAGAACTCTCCCACTAGCGGGGCACCGCCCCTGCCGGGACAAGCTCTAAGCTCCCGACCTGTCTGTCGGAATATGTGATAGTGTAGTGCATGTTAGTGTAAATGTGTGTGTAATGGGAGAGGATAGGACAAGGAAGAGGAAGGAAAGATCGCGCGCGGTCCGTGGCCCGTTTCTTAAGTTTCTTAGCATTCGCCTGGTGTTGATCGGAGAATCCACAGAAAACTACCAATCAGAGCAGCCGGCCTCTAGAATTCTCCTCCAGACAGCGACTGAATTCGACCTAGCTGAAAAGCTGGTGTCGAAAATCCTGCCACCGCCAGGACTCGAAGCTAGGATCTCCCAGTCAGAGGCGCTGCAGCGACATCAGTTGATGCACTGAACTACCTCTCCCGGTCCGTTCGTGTAGTGAATGTCTTATCCTGGGAGGTGTATTTGTTTCTTTTCTGCGGATAGTTATCCGGAGAAGATTCACACGACGGCTTGCTGTTGAATCCTCCTTCCATATATCTCCACCAGAGCGGCAAATCTGAAGACATATTTTTTATAGAATATTATAAGACGCATTCTAAAAGAAAAAATTGAGACAGTACTTCAACGTTATCACGTCGTTATCAATCGAAAATCCAATTCAATGTTGTTTTTTTCTATTTGAATTTGGTGTCAGAATTTGTTGCCAAAAATACCTTGAAATTCAACTACTTTTCCCCGTCTCTCCAATTTTCTTCAGCCTCATATATGCAATATTTAAGCTGAGAAAAAAATTAAACATGAAGAACGCGTTTCTCGTTGTATCTCGGCAACAGATTGCCCTAGGAAGCAGATTTTTTGTGAAACTACGGTATTTTTTATTCACTTTCGTATGAGCACCGCGATTATCGATTTGGTTTGGGGACACTTTTCACCCCCTTTGTCCTTGCTGGTGGCAAAACTTCCGCGACTGGCTGAAATCGAACTGTAGAACTTTCCAAGCAGAGTCCCTGCAAAGACAGCGGCAGTAACACTCTGAGCGAATTCAAGCGTTAGGATTTAATTGTACCCACATCCCTTAATATACCCCACGAGAAGGAATCGACTCACTTCCACGAGACCATGAGGAACGCCGACATCATCCTACTAGCAAAATGGCGTCTTAAATAACCGATCATTTGAAGACGAAATTGAGTATGCTCTGCTCGAGGTCAAGTTGATGACGAAGCTCCGATGTTTTTTTCAGTGACCATCCTTTAGTCTGTATATGATATAATTTCCAACATTTTAACATAAAATACATTAATGCTGAACTACCTATCCTGATAGAAAAACAACAGAAAATGAATTCAAAACAAATTATTTAAGAATGAACTTATAATCGAGGAAGAATGTATAGAGCAGTTCCTTCTGAAATAGCTTGAAAAGAAACCTTTTGCAAATTCTTCTCGAGTTCGTCACAATCACTCATCTTTGAACGACGAAACAAAATACTCAATTTCCAACTTTCATTCTTGACTTAGATCACCGTTTCGAGCCGTCGGATGTACAACGTTTGACCAGTTTTCCAATCAGAAGCTCATTTTTTTGTGTAACTTTTACTTTCATTTTGTTAGATAACTGAAAGTTATTTGTAGTTGTATTTTCTTTGTATTCACGTAATAGAGGTCATTGCAAGAGGTTTCATTCCTATTTACAGTTCATCTTACCCACTTTCACCGGCTTCGGAAGCTCAGGACATCAATTAATAAGCAGAGCCTCTGACCGGGAGGTCCTAGGATTTGAGTCCCAACGGTGGCAGAATTTGCGGCAATAGAGAAGTTTAAAAAATTCAGTCGCTGACTGGAGGAGAATCCCAGCGGCTGACTCCTCTAATCAATAGTTTTCCGTGGTTTAACCGATCAATACCAGGCGAATACCGGAGCAGTACCCTTACAAATGGGCCACGCACCGCGCTTGATATTTCTTTCCTTTTCTATATCCTATCCTTTCGTAATACATACATACATATACAAATAACACACACATACACATACACACGCATGCATACACATACACACGCATACATACACATACACACGCATGCACACAGATGCACACACGTACATCTACATGCAGACACGTACATCCACATACACACACTTGCATTCACATACTCACACGTACATACACGTACTCACACGTACATACACGTACTCACACGTACATACACATACTCACACGTACATACACATACTCTCACGTACATACACATACTCTCACGTACATACACATAATCACACGTACATACACATAATCATACTACATACACATAATCACACTACATACACATAATCACACGTACATACACATAATCACACGTACATACACATACTCACACGTACATACACATACTCACACGTGCATATATACACATAAACTTACATATATACACATGAATTTTCACTTATATGTCGGGAGTGCCCCGCTGGTGGGAGATACCTGATGTGGGAAAGACCCCGCCAACCGCCTCCGCGATAAGAACATGCCTGAAAACTAGTCATAGGAATGATGACCTGCGCAGTAGATGTGCCCTGAAACTAAACAATCTATGAAAAAACTATATTTCATGAAAATGCACGTTGGTTGGCACGAGTGTTTGTGTCTTCCTCTCTCGCCAATTTGGCCCAGTGCTCGACGTGGCTGCGGAAATCGACGACGCGGCTATCTGTTTGATGGTCTTCTGCTTGTCGCAGTCTTGAGTCCTCTCTGGTGTGGTGGACATTCAACACATTGGGAAGAGCTGGTTGTTGTCGATGAGTATCATTCGTTAGGCTGCGAACGCCGCCTTCACATCCATAGTTCTTTCTTTTCAACATCCGTTCTCGCTTTCACTCGCCGTTGACGTTTCCATCATTCACTTTATTGTGCCTTATCATTGTTTGTGGCATGAATTTCGATTTTCGAGACGTTCTTGACAATCTTTTCTTACATCATTTTATTAACAGTTTTCGTTTATATCTTCTTCTTTCACCGTAGGCCTTCTTTGCAACCTGTACTGATGCTTCAGTACAATGGAGCTGTGTGATAAACGTTTATGTACTGATGCTTCAGTACAATGGAGCTGTTTGATAAATGTGTATGTACTGATGCTTCAGTACAATGGAGCTGTTTGATAAATGTTTATGTACTGATCTTTCAGTGCAATGGAGCTGAACAAGTCGAAGTCTTAAGTTTGTAACAAGGCCCAGACAGTGCGTTAATCTTGATTTCTGAAAATTATGTAACAAATAAACATTTAATATGTTCACATGGCAATTAAGTGTTAATTATTGATGTGAGGTAAATATTTATTAAATAGCTTCATTGTACAGAAGTATCAGTACATAACATTTATCAAACAGCTCCATTGTACTGAAGCATCAGTACACAATCCATCTAGTGTTTCGACGTTCTGATTTATTAAACACCGCTCATGGTCACCACCGACCTCCATCGCGTTATTCCTTTTTTGCCTACGTTTGGCTCGAATTACTCACCAGTAATCGTTTCCCCCCCAACTCAATATGATGGTAATATTTGTGCAATCCTTAACCTAATGCTTTATTCGTGTCGTCCTTACATTTTTAAGAAAAAGTTGCAAAATAACCTACACAAAGAAATATGTGTACGTTTGTTATTAGTAATTACTGATGAAGCATTTCATAAGACTATTAGTTTACGTATTTTTCGTTTTTGGTGAGACCTTCACTACACTGTCGCACAATTCCTCTTCAAGAGGTTTCTCATCCAACGCCTGGACCTGCCCATCCGTCTCTTCTTCCCATTCAACTCCCCACCTATCTCCGCGACGCCCTCGCGCCTTCTCTTCCTCCCCCTCCTCTCTCTCCGTCGCTCGGGGCTAAACCTGTCCCCAGGAGCTTTTCCCGGGCTCGAAATCCTGTATCGATTAATGGCGTGCACTTTCGAGATCTCGACGCCCGGATATCCGCAGCGGCTTTGGCGGCGGAGGGTTGGGGGAGGAGGGCAGGGGGGGGCGGGAGGTCACAGAGCATCTGGTAGAGGGAAAAAGGACTCGCTGAGCCGCGTCTCGGCTTCAGAAGGGTCCCCCTCCCCCGCATATCCCTCCCTCTCTCCTCCTCCTCCTCCCTCTTCCTCCCTATCCTACCTCCCTCACTCTTCGGCCCAAGAAGTAGCGGCTTGGGGACGAGACCTAAGTTTCACTTCATCCTCCGCAGCAGGGGTTCACAAACTTCTCAAGTACGATGACTCAACGAGTGTGTGTTGGGAAAGAATAATGAATTACATTTTGCACATCATATTTACAAGACGAACGTTTAGTGCCTTAGTTTTCGATTGACGGCGAAACCCATACACTTAGGTACTGGAAGGAAATTTAAACGTACAAAATATACTTGTGATCTTTCTACGAAGTATGAAAATATGTTGATAAAGTATTCATTGTATTCTTACAGACAAGCTGTAAACGACTTCCGCTAACTATATATAAAATTTCCTGATTTTTCATTGTTCGACTGATTTTTTGTGCCACTAATCATCCTTAATCATGTTTGACATTTGAACGTTTATCGATCCGTTATTATCTACTCATTACGCATTTTGTCATTAATTATTAGGTCCCCAGGAAACAACGTCATACAAATAGATACATTTGAATTTTTCTAAAAGTATTATTCGGCATTACATTTTACCAACACTGAAAAATTCGTTTTTCTACTTTTACCGTTCTGCAACGTATGTGATGATACCTTAACACAGCCTGTTCCATGAAAACTAATGACAAAAATAAATTTGATTCAATAAATAAGATTTTAGGATCTGACATTTCATGGACCTTTAAATTCTTAACTACAGATCTGAAGAATATATAGTGGTAAATCTTCAATTTTATCCGTGCTACCTTTCACAGAAGGTGCACCAAAGGTACAGCGATATAATAATAATAATAATAATAATAATAATAATAATAATAATAATAATATATTAATGTCTATTAATGGCGAGGCTCAAGCCGTGGGACCTGGTCTTCCGCTTAACCACTGAATCTACATTAATACAGAGTAAACATTTAAGAGGAGGACAAGCGGTACATTTTGCATCTGGGAGTGCAAAACTGAGGATCAACCCGGCATACCGCAGAAAATTACCACGTCTCTAGAAATAGCTTTCATTTTACCCTTATTTTTTTCCCTCTCGATGGAGTTTCTTCTCTCACGATGGGTCTGGTGTGTCGCTGTGCAGGCTTTGGACACCCCTCCGTCTGCACGTCGCGCACGGGCTTATGTTCTCTTCGCGTTGCGCCCCGCCCCGCCCCGCCCCGCCCCACCCCGCCCCGCCCCGCCCCGCCCCACCCCGCCCCGCCCCGCCCCGCCATTCGCCGGCTTTGCAGAAATTGCTTTGAATTTCCGAACATGAAGCGCGACGGAGCCCGCTTTGTTCCACGGAGTTCGGTTTTAAACTGCTTTTCAAGTACAACAGTGCAATACGCACTTTTATATCATTATTGTTTGTTTATGCAAAATAAATAACGAAGTAAAAGTGAAATAAAGCGTGTGATTATTTATACAATTTGATTACTTTTATTCGTTGATCGTATTGAAGAAACTGGAGAGCTTCGACTCAAGGACTGGGAGAGGTTCTCAAATGGTTTTAATTTTGCTAATGATTTGCAAATGCCATGATGGTAATTATGCTAATGATTTGCATATGTAATACTAATGGCGAAATATACATTATTTTTATTCTTATAGACCTGGCACGTCAAAACTCGCCCGTTCGAGCTACTTGCCTTGCTGAGGAGCTCGGCGCTCCTACGGGGAACGGGCAATTTCCCCTGACTCCGCATTTACCCTTAAAATCCAGAAAGGGGGGTACATGAGCAAGTAGTAGCGGCGTAAGGCGGTAAACAGTGGCTTCATACAAAAATATTCTTCTATGAAATAACCGAGAACTGCATTATGTGTATATTCTTCACATTATTACTACCTGATGTTTGTATTCTAACTAAATTTTCCCTCTAATAAACATCTTTGCCAAGTGACCGGACCTTAGACTTAAATGGCAAATTCACTTCTTGCTTTTATTTTGTTTTGTGTTATTAAATCATTCAGTTATTTATTGTATTTAGTAATAATGTGAAATAAATTAACAAGCCTCTATAAGTTAACAATTCTTGCTTACAGACGGACGGCACTTTTAACAGACAAAAATATTTGTCCGTTAAACCTTCTAGCCTGAACCTAGGATGTTCATGCTTTTATATCACTCTTAAGTAAATAGGATTACAATATCATGATACATTTGATTCAAAAGTTTTTATTTTACTCTCAATTAAGAATTTCAAATCGGACTTGCGTATTATTTAATTTTAATGACTCACTTATTTACCTTAAAGACAAAATAGTAATATAGCTAAATTTGTGACAATAACTGTCAAGGAACCTCTCCCAAAGACTTCCATGGGCCAGGTATCTAGTGACGTACCGCTTTTCTGTATCTTGTTCAACCCTTTCTTTTAAATCTCGCGCCAATATCTCTGGACGCAGAGCCTGCGAGAACTAGTAAGCATGTTACCTTGCCCGCAACCTAGGCATGCCTGTTATAAACTGTTATATCCCTCCACTTCGAGCACCAAGTAGTGCGCTCAGTCATAAGTGTCAGCGCTGAGCAATATTCAACCGAAAGCGAACTGATATAGGCGGTTCTGCGGAGGTGCTCCGCAGCAGTGTACTAGTAAAAGCAGTTCTACATGCGTGAACTATTCTGCAAAGGGCTGTACAAGTGGGCGACCTTTTGCACGCTCTGGCCCAGCGCTAATCTACCGAGCGCAGCGCCGGTCGCGGTGTGGTCTGCTACTTTCAACTTAGGAGAGTGGTCCGGGTTTATTAACCCTTAGACTGTTTAGGGTCTTTTCTGACCCCAGGCACAAATGTTGTTTTGCAACACTCGTAAAATTAATCACATTAACTTCTCCTTTTAGATATGCTATTTATGTCCAATTTTACATGTGTTGTGTTGTAAACTTTTCAGTCTTTTTATGTTTTCTTGGTTTGAGGTAATTTTATTTTTATGCGGCGGAGTCAGAAATGCTTCTGAATTGATTCCTCATTACACGTATAAATTATAAGAAAAATTCTAAAATCGCGTCCATTTCCGTTTTAAAATATTATGTTCTTGTTTGTGAATGAAAATCTGGAAATATTTGTCTTTTACGAGCTTTATGTCAGACATTCTCATGCTGATATGGTAGACACCTATGTATAGTTATATGCTAGTATACTTTTCTGGAATTAAAAGAAAATTGTAGTAAATGAAGCAAGTAAGTACATCATTTTCTTAATTAATACTTCCAAATAGCATCCGTGCACTAAATACAGGTAATTTATAGAGTAAAACGTGTGGGGTCAAATCTGACCCCAAACAGCGTCCACGTCAGTAATGGATAAACAGAGTCGATGGGTTTAAGAGACTCTATTTTTAATTTTCAGATTTATTACAATAATCCTATCACAGCCAACGTTTAGAGGCCTTATTTGGTCTCATTATTAAGGCTCAAGTACATTTGAAGTATAAATTGCATAATATAATGCAAATAGCATTTCTCCATAATAAGAGGACCGATAATATAATGTATACTTATTACAATGAATATGTAAAAGTTGTATACATTGTAATATGCAATTTATTCTTCAAATGTACGTGATCCTTGATAATGAGACGAAATAAGGCTTCAATACGTTTGCTCTGATAGACTTTTATCAATAAATCTGAAAAGAAAAAAATGGCTGTCTTTAATAAATCCTGAAACGCCCTCCTAAGGTTAAATTCTGAATAGACAATCTAGGAAATGAATTCAGTCAGTTTCTTGAGTTAGCCCCCCAGGAAGAGGAGGAAAGGTATTCGGGTGCTATCGGTTCTAGTGAGTGGGCTCTAGAGTAAGGTGATCCCATGATTTGAATCAAGAAGTGTAAGGGCATCGGCCACATTCTAACTTGGAGTCTCATCTGCCAAAGATGCAGTTATCTTTTTGTCATGGAAGAACACATGTGTCGAAATATAATTAGCAAAGTTTAATCCTTCGCTTTCCTGTGAAGAATGAATGTAATCCCATTTCACGTCTCCATCAGTTAGTTGAATTTATTACCTTCTTATAAGCTATTTTTTTTCTAGTTAACATCAACTTCTGGGAAAGATCGAGAATAGTGTATACTTGTTTCACATGATGGATCCTCAAAGTAAGGAATAAACGTTTCTAAATTATAGATGCAGCCATTTGTTTTAAATGCCTCAACATTAACTGTAGCACCATCACATGTTACATTATGAACTTTGTAACCCACTTTATACATACTATTTAATTCTGCAAGTTGTTATGAACTGTCCCAATATTTGATATGATACTTCGTTTACAAAGAAGTATCATACAGGCCACTTAAATGTTTTGGTAAGAAACAAACACTGTTGGTTCAATACCCAATTCTTCCGATTCTGTAGGGGAAATATTACCTAGATGAATATAACCCTTGTACGTATTTTATTATTATCCCATTTCAACTGTTTCTTAATAGAAATTCTGTCAAATACCAAGAAAACTTTCTTTCAGAAATATTTCCTTGCCATGAGATTTCCTTTGCCATATTTCCTTGTCAGAAATATTTCCTTCCAGGAATTTGAACACTTTAGTCCTGGTCCACTGTCAACAGAAGAAACTCAAGATAGTTGGCTAATGCATGTGAAACAAACATCTTATATACTTAGAAGCTTTGGAAGACAAAAAACAATAATGTCAAAGCAAATTGTTCAATGGTTTACTATACCGTTTAAGTTACTTCCGAACTTTGTAAACTGATTATGATAAAATTAGAAGGGAATCCTCTAAAATGACACTGTAAAAACTTTCCAATTCACTATTTGAATGACTCTTCTTCTCGAAGTTAGATAACAACTACGTTTTCTTTATTTTCACATTCCTCTGAAGGAGAGACATCTGCAGTCTCCTGATGTTTTTTTCTTAGTATTCTCTTAGACGAGGTGATGGAACACGATCTGTCTCTGTTTGCTTATATTTTTGCTGATCAGTGTCCACAAATCTCTTGTTCTTAAAACATAAATTTCTTAAATAATGAGGTGCATTTAACATACTCCACAATAAAAAGTTTTATACTATAGTTTTTAAAAAACTACATATATAACCATTCTCATCAGTGATCATGTACGGTTCATATTAAATAGTATTACTTATTTTTATGTTAGCAAATTAAGTATTCATAAACAATATAACAAACTAGTAGTGCTAGCATAGCACATCATTTTTCGCATTTTTTATAACTACTGCAATTTGCAAAAATTCAGAGATTAACGAAAATGACACCTATTCCATTTTTTAAAGGGGCAAAGTGACACTACACTACCACACATGCCGGAAGACCGGTCGGGAGCTTAGAGCTTGTCCCGGCTAAAGCGGTGCTCTGCTGGTGGGAGACACTTGGTTGGGGAAAACCCGCTAGCCGACGGTAAGTCGGCACCGGATCTCGCCATCCAGCAGGGGAAGATCACAGCCATCTCTCGATGAAAAAACATGCACTATACTTAAGGGACGATTACCTCAGTAGTTGACGTGCCCGGAATCAGTAACAAGCAAATCAATCATCATCCATCACTTTCACTCTCACACCGTCGTGTGTCTCACACCCAAGAGCTCGGTCCACCGAGAAGGAGGTTGGAGGTCTGCTAAACGCACAACGCAAACGATCCCCCCTCTCCGATACCCTTATCCCTTCCCAACCCTAGCCCCTCCCCTTCCTCATCACTTTCCCTCACTTTTCCCTGGAGGGCGTTCCCTCGGTTGTTTACTTGTTCGAGTAATTGCGGAGCCATTATTGCGTCCGCACAAGCGACAAGTAGGAAAGGGTTGGGAAGGAGAGGGGGGGAATGCCACGGCGACTGGGGTTGTCCGAAACACGAGGTGGAAAAGCAATGTTTGTCCCGGTGATTACTTCGTTGGAACTTGAGAACGGCGTTGTCTTTCCTTCATCGATTTTCACATTGAATTCTAGTTCTTTTTGTTTTGACCGCCAAATCCCGTGCGACTGTGAAACTAGATGCAATTCTGTTCAACTACTCACCCCCCTCAGCGGAAAGTCTGGTATTTGTACTTAATTTCAACGTACCTTGTGGCACTTCCTGGTTACGGAGATTTAATGTAAAGACGGTTCGGAAATGACATGACTGCACCTCTCCTACCCTGACGGTAGCGGTGGCGGTGGTGGTAGCAGTGAGGGTGACGGAGGCAAAGGTGGAGGTGGAGGGGGAGGCGCTGGATGCAGCAATTCTTTACTTTTAATTAACGTACGCTCCCCTCAGCTTCGTCTTCAAACTTTTCCCCGAGAGGCGGGCCGGACGCCGCTGTTGTATTTCTAATTCTGTCAGGGTTCATCCAATTACTTAGACGTCGCCCGAGAATAGTATTTTCTTTTACTTTATTAACAAATATAAACTCTCAGGCTATGAGTAAGGCTTCTGGACTGGAAGTTATCAGAAAATGTGTAGGTTATTATTAACTCGATATTAGAAGTCTACTGTGAACGTGTTTATGACTTATTCAAGGTTGCGAAATATATTAAGTCTCGGGTATTTGCTAGTGGAGAAAGTAATTAATTTGTTTTGCGAAAAGTTTATAAAACTTGCGGAGCGTGCGTTGTGTTTAAGGTGTAAACGACTTATATTGTGATGTAGTTCGCAATATTGCGTGTTCTGTCCTCTCGAGAGCATACCTAAATAAGTTTTGGAATAATTAATATTATTTATACTTTCAAACTCTCTGCTGCGGAAGCACGACACATAAGACTTTACCAATGGTATTTCCACATTAAATGATTTACATTTAATTCAAAAATTTCAATTGGATGAAAAATTAATAACTCGAAAGATGAAGCAACTGTTCTTTTGAATGCATCGTGCTTACAAAAATAAATCGGGTAGTAGCATTTTAGTAGGTAATAATATAAATGTAACCTCCAACCCTTGTTAGGTTTTATTCATTAGACAATGAATGACACTATTCGTTAAGCAAAACAGTTTTTATAAGCACATAGTTCTAAGGAATCTTAATCTAATATATAGTATATCATGGCATAACTGAAATAAAAGTATTTGAAGAAGAATTTAATTGATACTCCAATTCTATCCGTGTATCTGTAAGATAAACATCCACTTCTTTCTGTAACTATAAGCTCGGCTATAGGGATGTGCAACCTTCTCTTCACCTATCTTTCTAAATGTGTGTTAGACATACATTAGTATGATATCAGCTCTTCTGAAGGTCAATTCCAGGTGAATGTCGGAGCAGTTACGTATCAAACGGGCCACGGACTGCGCGCAAACTTTCCTTCTTCTTCGTCTTATCCTCACCTGTTACTTACACACACTTACACTTACATGCACTACACTACCACACATGCCGGGAGACCGGTCGGGAGCTTAGAGCTTGTTACAGCTGAGACGGTGCCCTGCTGGTGGGACATACCTGGTCGGGAAAACTACCCGAGGAAAATCCACTTTCTTACAACCATCTTTGAGGAAAACATGCACTACACTTACAGGACTTATAACATTAGCTGTTGACGCGCTCGGTATCATCAATCAATCAACCAATCCACCCACATTTGTACGTGACTTTTAATCATACACTAATTGTCTATTAGTGTACAGTACAACTTATTATTAAAATAATTATGACGGTAGAAAACGTGCAATTATATTTTGAGAGTAGGAAAGGGGTAGATACACCTAGACACGAGGTAGATACATTTCGTAGGATTGTAATCGAAAATCCTACGAAAAGAAACTTTTACCACATATGTCATAGACGTGTATTTGAGACAGCCTTAAAAACTTTTATTTCATTTTAAATCGAGTCGTTTAAATTATGTACTATGTTACGTTAAGGTCAGTAGTATCTGATGCAGCCAGACGGAATAATGTTCTTTTCTTTATTGAATCCACAGTTTTGTCTAAACCATCGAACATTTCTCACTTCATCAGTCTCACTTTTAAAACTAGTTTTAGAGTTAAACCTTTAGCATGCTATGGATTCGCTAAAAGTAACCATTTTTAGTATTGACTGCCAAGAAAGAATGCCAACAGTTACGTTACAAGCTAGGCGTTGAATCGAATCGGTTTTCTTGCTTCTTTTCATAACTTCTAGAACGTGGTGGTGGTGGTATGGGCCGACTGTGCCATTGCCGCCCGATGCCTTCGCTCGAGTATAGGTGTCATGAAGGTTGGATGCCTCGCGACAAAGAGACGGCTTGCGTAACACGCTCGTAATAATCAATGGCCCATTTCCAGCTGCCCCGGCGCGATAGGCGGCCGGCCGTGTTCTATCGGCGGTGACGACACGATGGCAGCGCGATGTCATGGGCGGAGCACTTGCAGGAGCCGTCTCGCTCCAATGGCTGTCACCCGATTCAGACCATTCTCGTGCATCATATTCGCGATATCTTCACATAAGCTTTTCCAAAATGTTTGTTGCAAAGCCAATAACATTTTTGTCTATTAGGTATGATCTTTGATTATTTTTTACTCACTGCCTCCTTTAGATTATTGTTCAGACTCTTTTCTTTTTTTCGCATTCCATATTTAATATACAATCATGGCTAGCAACATCCCACGTGGATTTTGTTTGACATTTAACAAAAAGGCGATGTCATGGGCGGAGGACTTGCAGGAGCCGTCTCGCTCCAAGGGCTGTCACCCGATTCAGACCATTCTCGTGCATCATATTCGCGATATCTTCACATAAGCTTTTCCAAAATGTTTGTTGCAAAGCCAATAACATTTTTGTCTATTACGTATGATCTTTAATTATTTTTTACTCACTCCCTCCTTTAGATTATTGTTCAGACTCTTTTCTTTTTTTCGCATTCCATATTTAATATTCAATCATGGCTAGCAACATCCCACGTGGATTTTGTTTGACATTTAACAAAAAGGCGAGGTCATGGGCGGAGGACTTGCAGGAGCCGTCTCGCTCCAAGGGCTGTCATCCGATTCAGACCATTCTCGTGCATCATATTCGCGATATCTTCACATAAGCTTTTCCCAAATGTTTGTTGCAAAGCCAATAACATTTTTGTCTATTAGGTATGATCTTTAATTATTTTTTACTCACTGCCTCCTTTAGATTATTGTTCAGACTCTTTTCTTTTTTCGCATTCCATCTTTAATATTCAATCATGGCTAGCAACATCCCACGTGGTTTTTGTTTGACTTTAACAAAAAGGCGATGTCATGGGCGGAGGACTTGCAGGAGCCGTCTCGCTCCAAGGGCTGTCACCCGATTCAGACCATTCTCGTGCATCATATTCGCGATATCTTCACATAAGCTTTTCCCAAATGTTTGTTGCAAAGCCAATAACATTTTTGTCTATTAGGTATGATCTTTAATTATTTTTTACTCACTGCCTCCTTTAGATTATTGTTCAGACTCTTTTCTTTTTTTCGCATTCCATATTTAATATTCAATCATGGCTAGCAACATCCCACGTGGATTTTGTTTGACATTTAACAAAAAGGCGATGTCATGAGCGGAGGACTTGCAGGAGCCGTCTCGCTCCAAGGGCTGTCACCCGATTCAGACCATTCTCATGCATCATATTCGCGATATCTTCACATAAGCTTTTCCAAAATGTTTGTTGCAAAGCCAATAACATTTTTGTCTCTTAGGTATGATCTTTAATTATTTTTTACTCACTGCCTCCTTTAGATTATTGTTCAGACTCTTTTCTTTTTTTCGCATTCCATATTTAATATTCAATCATGGCTAGCAACATCCCACGTGGATTTTGTTTGACATTGAACAAAAAGGCGATGTCATGGGCGGAGGACTTGCAGGAGCCGTGTCGCTCCAAGGGCTGTCACCCGATTCAGACCATTCTCGTGCATCATATTCGCGATATCTTCACATAAGCTTTTCCAAAATGTTTGTTGCAAAGCCAATAACATTTTTGTATATTAGGTATGATCTTTAATTATTTTTTACTCACTGCCTCCTTTAGATTATTGTTCAGACTCTGTTCTTTTTTTCGCATTCCATATTTAATATTCAATCATGGCTAGAAACATCCCACGTGGATTTTGTTTGACATTTAACAAAAAGGCGATGTCATGGGCGGAGGACTTGCAGGAGCCGTCTCGCTCCAAGGGCTGTCACCCGATTCAGACCATTCTCGTGCATCATATTCGCGATATCTTCACATAAGCTTTTCCAAAATGTTTGTTGCAAAGCCAATAACATTTTTGTATATTACGTATGATCTTTAATTATTTTTTACTCACTCCCTCCTTTAGATTATTGTTCAGACACTTTTCTTTTTTTCGCATTCCATATTTAATATTCAATCATGGCTAGCAACATCCCACGTGGATTTTGTTTGACTTTAACAAAAAGGCGATGTCATGGGCGGAGGACTTGCAGGAGCCGTCTCGCTCCAAGGGCTGTCACCCGATTCAGACCATTCTCGTGCATCATATTCGCGATATCTTCACATAAGCTTTTCCCAAATGTTTGTTGCAAAGCCAATAACATTTTTATCTATTAGGTATGATCTTTAATTATTTTTTACTCACTGCCTCCTTTAGATTATTGTTCAGACTCTTTTCTTATTTTCGCATTCCATATTTAATATTCAATCATGGCTAGCAACATCCCACGTGGATTTTGTTTGACATTTAACAAAAAGGCGATGTCATGAGCGGAGGACTTGCAGGAGCCGTCTCGCTCCAAGGTCTGTCACCCGATTCAGACCATTCTCGTGCATCATATTCGCGATATCTTCACATAAGCTTTTCCAAAATGTTTGTTGCAAAGCCAATAACATTTTTGTCTATTACGTATGATCTTTAATTATTTTTTACTCACTCCCTCGTTTAGATTATTTTTCAGACTCTTTTCTTTTTTCGCATTCCATATTTAATATTCAATCATGGCTAGCAACATCCCACGTGGATTTTGTTTGACATTGAACAAAAAGGCGATGTCATGGGCGGAGCACTTGCAGGAGCCGTCTCGCTCCAAGGGCTGTCACCCGATTCAGACCATTCTCGTGCATCATATTCGCGATATCTTCACATAGCTTTTCCCAAATGTTTGTTGCAAAGCCAATAACATTTTTGTCTATTAGGTATGATCTTTAATTATTTTTTACTTTCCTGCCTCCTTTAGATTATTGTTCAGACTCTTTTCTTTTTCGCATTCCATATTTAATATTCAATCATGGCTAGCAACATCCCACGTGGATTTTGTTTGACATTGAACAAAAGGCGATGTCATGGGCGGAGGACTTGCAGGAGCCGTCTCGCTCTGGGCTGTCACCCGATTCAGACCATTCTCGTGCATCATATTCGCGATATCTTCCATAAGCTTTTCCCAAATGTTTGTTGCAAAGCCAATAACATTTTTGTCTATTAGGTATGATCTTTAATTATTTTTTACTCACTGCCTCCTTTAGATTATTGTTCAGACTCTTTTCTTATTTTCGCATTCCATATTTAATATTCAATCATGGCTAGCAACATCCCACGTGGATTTTGTTTGACATTTAACAAAAAGGCGATGTCATGGGCGGAGGACTTGCAGGAGCCGTGTCGCTCCAAGGGCTGTCACCCGATTCAGACCATTCTCGTGCATCATATTCGCGATATCTTCACATAAGCTTTTCCCAAATGTTTGTTGCAAAGCCAATAACATTTTTGTCTATTACGTATGATCTTTAATTATTTTTTACTCACTCCCTCGTTTAGATTATTGTTCAGACTCTTTTCTTTTTTTCGCATTCCATATTTAATATTCAATCATGGCTAGCAACATCCCACGTGGATTTTGTTTGACATTGAACAAAAAGGCGATGTCATGGGCGGAGGACTTGCAGGAGCCGTCTCGCTCCATAGGCTGTCACCCGATTCAGACCATTCTCGTGCATCATATTCGCGATATCTTCACATAAGCTTTTCCTAAATGTTTGTTGCAAAGCCAATAACATTTTTGTCTATTAGGTATGATCTTTAATTATTTTTTACTCACTGCCTCCTTTAGATTATTGTTCAGACTCTTTTCTTTTTTTCGCATTCCATATTTAATATTCAATCATGGCTAGCAACATCCCACGTGGTTTTTGTTTGACTTTAACAAAAAGGCGAGGTCATGGGCGGAGGACTTGCAGGAGCCGTCTCGCTCCAAGGGCTGTCATCCGATTCAGACCATTCTCGTGCATCATATTCGCGATATCTTCACATAAGCTTTTCCCAAATGTTTGTTGCAAAGCCAATAACATTTTTGTCTATTAGGTATGATCTTTAATTATTTTTTACTCACTGCCTCCTTTAGATTATTGTTCAGACTCTTTTCTTTTTTTCGCATTCCATATTTAATATTCAATCATGGCTAGCAACATCCCACGTGGATTTTGTTTGACATTTAACAAAAAGGCGATGTCATGGGCGGAGGACTTGCAGGAGCCGTCTCGCTCCAAGGGCTGTCACCCGATTCAGACCATTCTCGTGCATCATATTCGCGATATCTTCACATAAGCTTTTCCAAAATGTTTGTTGCAAAGCCAATAACATTTTTGTCTATTAGGTATGATCTTTAATTATATTTTACTCACTGCGTCCTTAGATTATTGTTCAGACTCTTTTCTTTTTTTCGCATTCCATATTTAATATTCAATCATGGCTAGCAACATCCCACGTGGATTTTGTTTGACATTTAACAAAAGGCGATGTCATGGGCGGAGGACTTGCAGGAGCCGTCTCGCTCCAATGGCTGTCACCCGATTCAGACCATTCTCGTGCATCATATTCGCGATATCTTCACATAAGCTTTTCCCAAATGTTTGTTGCAAAGCCAATAACATTTTTGTCTATTAGGTATGATCTTTAATTATTTTTACCAATGCCCTTTTGTGGATTACATTACCTAGACTCTTTTTCTTTTTCGCATTCCATATTTAATATTCAATCATGTATTAGCAACATCCTGTCGTGATTTTGTTTGACATTTAACAAAAAGGCGATGTCATGGGCGGAGGACTTGCAGGAGCCGTCTCGCTCCAAGGGCTGTCACCCGATTCAGACCATTCTCATGCATCATATTCGCGATATCTTCACATAAGCTTTTCCAAAATGTTTGTTGCAAAGCCAATAACATTTTTGTCTATTACGTATGATCTTTAATTATTTTTTACTCACTCCCTCGTTTAGATTATTTTTCAGACTCTTTTCTTTTTTCGCATTCCATATTTAATATTCAATCATGGCTAGCAACATCCCACGTGGATTTTGTTTGACATTGAACAAAAAGGCGATGTCATGGGCGGAGCACTTGCAGGAGCCGTGTCGCTCCAAGGGCTGTCACCCGATTCAGACCATTCTCGTGCATCATATTCGCGATATCTTCACATAAGCTTTTCCAAAATGTTTGTTGCAAAGCCAATAACATTTTTGTATATTAGGTATGATCTTTAATTATTTTTTACTCACTGCCTCCTTTAGATTATTGTTCAGACTCTGTTCTTTTTTTCGCATTCCATATTTAATATTCAATCATGGCTAGAAACATCCCACGTGGATTTTGTTTGACATTTAACAAAAAGGCGATGTCATGGGCGGAGGACTTGCAGGAGCCGTCTCGCTCCAAGGGCTGTCACCCGATTCAGACCATTCTCGTGCATCATATTCGCGATATCTTCACATAAGCTTTTCCAAAATGTTTGTTGCAAAGCCAATAACATTTTTGTATATTACGTATGATCTTTAATTATTTTTTACTCACTCCCTCCTTTAGATTATTGTTCAGACACTTTTCTTTTTTTCGCATTCCATATTTAATATTCAATCATGGCTAGCAACATCCCACGTGGATTTTGTTTGACTTTAACAAAAAGGCGATGTCATGGGCGGAGGACTTGCAGGAGCCGTCTCGCTCCAAGGGCTGTCACCCGATTCAGACCATTCTCGTGCATCATATTCGCGATATCTTCACATAAGCTTTTCCCAAATGTTTGTTGCAAAGCCAATAACATTTTTATCTATTAGGTATGATCTTTAATTATTTTTTACTCACTGCCTCCTTTAGATTATTGTTCAGACTCTTTTCTTATTTTCGCATTCCATATTTAATATTCAATCATGGCTAGCAACATCCCAAGTGGATTGTTTGACATTTAACAAAAGGCGATGTCATGGGCGGAGGACTTGCAGGTGAGCCGTCTCTGCTCCGTTGCTGGCTGTCACCCGATTCAGACCACGCCTCCCGTGCATCAGTCTGCGATATCTTCTCATATAAGCTTTTGCCAAAATGTTGTTGCAAAGCCACGTTTATTTTTGTCTATTAGGTATGATCTTTAATTATTTTTACCACTGCCTCCTTTAGATTATTGAAATTTGACTCTTTTTCTTTTTTTCGCATTCCATATATTTTTAAATATTCAATCATGGCTAGCAACATCCCACGTGGATTTTGTTTGACATTTAACAAAAAGGCGATGTCATGAGCGGAGGACTTGCAGGAGCCGTCTCGCTCCAAGGTCTGTCACCCGATTCAGACCATTCTCGTGCATCATATTCGCGATATCTTCACATAAGCTTTTCCCAAATGTTTGTTGCAAAGCTAATAACATTTTTGTCTATTAGGTATGATCTTTAATTATTTTTTACTCACTGCCTCCTTTAGATTATTGTTCAGACTCTTTTCTTTTTTTCGCATTCCATATTTAATATTCAATCATGGCT
>BLKR01005533.1:0-27500 GCA_011170035.1 Teleogryllus occipitalis | reverse complement strand
CACAAAAAAAAGTCTTTTAATTCCGTTATGAGAATCTGAAGATTTGTTTTTCCACAGAAAATGTTTCTATACCCACTGAAAACTTATTCAGACATCTTGTTCTTTTGGAATCATCGTTTGCGTGATTTGCATCATCTTTTAAAATCTCTTGAATTTAGTGTCATGCAAAGATTCATTTCGTTATTTTTGCTGTGCTGATTTTAATTTTTTTTTCAGAAATACCGAAATGCTCCTGTAATTTTATCTGTAATAATTTCTCTGTCATAGTGCAACTTACAGTTTGAATTATCAAGTACAGTATCGAGAACATATTTGTAATATGAGCAGGTCATTTCTAGTAGGTTTGATTTCGTCGCCAGTTTCTGGTGAATAATATTTGCAGCTTGATTGTGCCTATAGGTGTAATCTGTATGGGCCATTAATTTGCATCTTGATGTGATATGCTGTATCCTCTCAACTGTTGTTTAACAATTTCTACATTTGTCATCTATTGTTTGTTTGAGGATATGTTTTCTGTAACTTTTAGTGTTGATGACTTGATCCTATATGTCGACCATGAACCCTTCTGTTTTGCCATATAAATCACCGTATTTTAGCCAAGTCTTTGAGGCTTTTGAGTCTACATGAGGTTGTTTGAATATACATGAGGTTGTCCATGGAATTCCTTTCTTGATCACATGTCTAATTTGCAGTTATTTTCTGTAACTCGCGACGAAATGTCCAGCTATTCGTTGTTAAGGTTAAGAGGGGTTAATTTTCGTATCTGCTTGAACTATTGCAGCGTGTAATTCTGTGGTTGCCTTTTTCTCATAATAAAAGTTCCTAAATGAATGGATTTGTTTGTATCACAAGTTCTTTAGATCTATTAGGCCTCTTCCTCCCTCACTTCGTAGGAGCGTCACTCGTTCTATTGCGCTATTTGGAAGGTGATATCTCAGTTTTGTCAAAAATGTGCGGGTAAGTCTCTGGATGTCTTCGAGGTCTTGTGTCGCTCCTTGGTACAATTCCAAATTAGAAGGTATATACAAGTACAGAAAAAATGATTGATATAGGTATGATTGATGAAGGTATATACTAGTACAGAAAAATGTGTTGATTGCTTTTATCATGTTACTACCTGTTAATTTAGTTTTCAGGAGTGCAGTGATTCCTGATTTGTAGAGTTTTGTGAGAGATTGTTTGATTGCCTTATTGTCTGTGATTGCTGATTTATATTATTATTATTGTTATTATTATTATTATTGTTATTATTATTATTGTTATTATTATTATTTTTATTATCATTATTATTATTCGTCAAATTTTCGACACTAGCTGTTCAGCTAGGTCGAATTCAGTCGCTGTCTGGAGAAGAATTCTAGCGACCGGCTGCTCTGATCGGTAGTTTTCCTTGGTTTCTTCGATCAACACCAGGCGAATGCCGGAGCAGTACCCTACCAAACGGGCCACGGACCGCGCGCGATCTGTCTTTCCTCTTCCTTGTCCTATCCTCTCCCCTTACACACACACTTACACTAACATGCACTACACTACTACATATTCCGGGAGACCGGTCGGGAGCTTAGAGCTTGTCCCGGCTGGGGCGGTGCCCCGCTGGAGGGAGAGTACTGGTTAGGGGGAAACCTCGCTAGTCGGCGGTAGGTCGGCGCCGGATCTCGCCATCCAGCGGGGGAAGATCACCGCCATCTCCCGAGAAAAAACATGCACACACTCACGGGACTAATGACCAAAGCAGTTGACGCGCCCGGAAACACGAAAAAATAAATCAATCTATTATTATTATTATTATTATTATTATTATTATTATTATTATTATTATTATTATTATTATTATTATTATTATCATTATTATTATGATTATGATTATGATTATTACTCCGTATCCCGGTTCGCAGCGCGGGGAGTGAGGGAGGCGCGTGCGCGGGGGTGATCCTCGCGGAGCTGCCCAATGAGCTGGGCGCCCGGCGCCTAATGAAGCGGCGAGAGCCTCCGGCGCGACCTCCTCTGAGACGGACGCGCGCTCGCCCCGCCCCTCCGCTGCCGCACACACACACCTGCCTCGGGCGCCCAGCCCCCAGCGCCCCTCCCCTCGCTCGCCGTGCTTCGCACTGTTCGCGCACCGCGCTCATTCTTTGTGCTCCTCCATCTTCCGCCTTCTCTCTCCTTAAATCGTTCTCTTCCTCGCCAACCGTCTTCCTTACGTCCTATTCCCTCGCTCTCCGTTGCCTTTCTTTTGCAGTCCTAACCATTTTCCTTCCTCGTTCATCTCTTCCTCCTCCCACTTCCTCGCCATGTTTTACAGCCCTGCCTCAATTCGTTCTCTTCCTCACCATCCTTCCTTGCGTCCTCTTCCCTCACTCTCCTTTGCAGTCTTATCCATTTCCCCCCCTCGTTCATCTCTTCCTCCTCCTCACTTCATTGACATCCTTCACACCCCTTCCGCAATTCGTTCTCTTCCTCGCCATCCGTCTTTCTTATGTTCTCTTCCCTCACTCTCCTTTGCAGTCCTATTCATTTCCCTCGTTGTTCATCTCTACCTCTTCCCACTTTCTCGCCATCGTTCACCCTCCTCCTCATCTCTACTTTGTTTTATACCCCGTCTCGTCTCCACACCTCCTTAGTCTCTTTGTTCTTCTTTTCTCCTCCCCCTAGCTCGCTGTCCTCCATCTCTCATCCTCGTCTCACGATCTTCGCCATCTGCGGTTGCCCTCCCCTCTTCTATCCTCGTTCCTCTATTTTTTTCTCCTCCCTGACCTCCTCAGACACTTTTTACCCTTTTCTCGTTCTCATAATGGCCATCCTCCTTTTCATCTTCCGCTCCCGCTCTCCTTGATCTTCCATTGCAGTCCTGTCCATCTTCCCTCATCGTTCATCTCTTCCTTCTTCCAATCTCTCGCCACCCACATCCTCCTCCTCACCCCACCTTTCTTCTCTTATTCTTCTTCCGCCAGCTCCCCAGTTTGTTCTTCTTTTTCCCTCCCCCTCCCTCGCCGTTATCATGCTATTTCATCCTCTCTTGTTTTAAAACATCTTCGTCCGTCTCTCCCGCACGTCCACTCAGAGCCCATGGACGTCCTGCCGACATCTCCCTCCTCGCCTACCCGGCCTCTTCCGCTCCATCTGATCATCTCGCTCATTACGCACCCCACACTTCTTCCGTATTTCTGGCAGGCCCGTTATTTCCGCTGCGCCTCTTCTCACTCCACCTCCCCTCCGCAGCGCCAGTCATCCCTTTCCTTTCGCTTCTTCCGCTCTTTTCCCTTAATCTGCTTCGCCCGTTCCCCCAGCTCTGCCTGCTCCA
The DNA here is from genome assembly GCA_011170035.1 of Teleogryllus occipitalis. Classification (NCBI taxonomy): domain Eukaryota; kingdom Metazoa; phylum Arthropoda; class Insecta; order Orthoptera; family Gryllidae; genus Teleogryllus; species Teleogryllus occipitalis. The sequence goes on along the minus strand of BLKR01005533.1, from coordinate 24,199 downwards.
TCCGGTCCTGCTCGGCCCCGCCTTGCGTCATAGGGTGAAGGGTCACAGGGTCAATCAAGCTCAGTTACTATGGAGCCCATTGAGATTAAGGAATGACAATTGCATATAACCATATATTAAAATATTTGTTATTATTATTGTTATTATTACTATTGTTATTATTGTTATTATTATTGTTAATATTATTGTTATTACTGTTATTATTATTGTTATTTTGTGATAATTTCGAATCGCCTCTACGCTATTTTTCATTCTCGTCCCCTCAAAAGTATTCGTGCCAAATTTCGGAAACTTATTCAGAAGGTTCTAATGTGTTTTGTGGCACATACGTGCATATGTAGTTACTTTTATGTAACAGGACCACAAAGAACTGCAGTACAATGGGGTGAAAGAGATCAACAAAAAAAATCGTGTCTTCGGAATTGTTGGGAATATCACAAATAACAAGTGCTCTGAAATGTCCTCTTGTTTTTACACACGCGTGCATTCGTCGAATCATGGATTATCACACCCTTGCAAATATTCCCGGATGGAGACGAGTAACTTTGCAGGCTTCCTTGACTCGTAAACGAAGAGTTTCTTCAACTGGGGTGTCTGCTTCATACACCCATTATTTAACCCGGGAGTGGTCGCAATATATCTTTGAGATCCAAGCCACGGCAACTTTATGTTCCTGTATTATTGCGATGCATTAGTCGTCTGATATTTCATGTATTCCTTCATTGTACCTTGCTGAGATCGCCTAACATTTTATTTTTATCCTTTCGCTGAATGATTTCCCGTGAGCATGTTGAAACTAGATCGCTGCGCTGCGCGATATCTGTCATTTGCATTGGGTGCAATGGCACCAGTGCATTGTAAGCTTCTGGCCTCAGCGGTACGTGTCATGGCATTATTTTCAGCCATGTTTATGAGAAGTGCCTATTCAAAAACGTAATAATTAGTCTTATCTGCTTTGACTGTCACAATTACTTACCAAAGAGAAAGATGTGTAGAAGTCTAATTTTCTCTAATCTAATTTTGGGGATCATCAAGATACTTTAATTTTGGGGGTACCTAAGATTATTTCGATTTTATTTTTTTATTTTGCGTCATAAAATTAAAAAATATGTGTGACGTGGGACGGAGATAAGGGTATTCTGGGCACGTTTTCTTAATTCTGATATCCCTGCCCAAAACCACGTACAGTATAAGTTAAATTATGAATACAGAAAGAAATGATCGTTTTTGGCAAGAATTGTTAACAAAGTATTCTCTCCAATGTAATAAAATACATTTTCAAAGGCAAATAAGCTACTATAGATTTGGGTTCTTATCCTTCATCATGTCATTCGTGATGAAATATTCTTCCGCGACAACATGCAAAATGATAATTTACATAACTATACAAATGTATATAATAACATTAAGCACCTTTCTCGTTTTCAAACTCTTCTGAAATATGACTGCAATTATTTCTTTTTTTTTCAAATATAAAAATGTGCATTGATAGTATAGTTTCAATTTTTACTCACAAATCTAAAGTTTTGGAAATTGCAAACGTTTAACTGTTTCTCGAACCTGCCTTACACAATCGTTACTAAAGCCAGATATTTCTTTCTGAACGCAACGTTTCCCTCTATTGATGATCTTCAAAAAATGACATGCACTTAAAGATATGTGGAATAGTTGTTAAGTAATAACCCTAAGAAAGAGAAATGTTCGCTATGCGGTGCATTCTCACTAGTTTCATCACATTTTGATTGGCAATATATTCGTCGGGTAGTACCGAAATTGTGCTCTGATAAATTGCAACATAGAATACTATCGGCAAGTTGCAAGAAAAGTGTCCTGTAACATTTTATTCCGTCGTTAGAAAAAGGATCTTCAAAACTACTTGGTCCTGTAAAAGTAGGTCGTTTGCAAGAGTGATATTGACCCGTTTACTAATCCTTCTTGAAAAAGAAATACATGCAATGGACTATAGTGTTCAAGGTTTGTAGAAGTCCTTTGACGAAGTCCAAAGCCTCCTTCCACACGATTATCTATGATATTTCATTACTAACTTCCTTCAAACACACTCGTCCCTGGTGGTCTGAGTGTTTTCTGTCATGTGTACTCGTAATGTCATTTCTGTCATGTGTACATTCCCGAACATGTATAAAATTCTATATAAAGTACAATATACGTACTTGAAGATCGATTCATTCTACCGGTCGTATATTTACATTCTTTGATGCCTTTTATCCAGATTATTATTTTTGTTTTTCATTGTTGGCTACCATGCATGACGAGCGAGACTTACAACATAAGAAAAGTATAATTATATTTCAATAAAGAATGCAATTTTGCAATTTCTTAAAATTATTATTAATTTGGAAATTTATTTGCGTTGTTCAATTTCAACAATTTTTTATAGTTCTTATCGAGACATATTATAAACCACAAAGTGTTTATAGGCATTGGAAAAGATTCAGTTTTACACAATATTTCATTATGTGTGTCTTTTTCGCAATTATAGTGACAGCTGCAGTTATCTTTGGAATTATTTTTTCTTTTGGCACTCTTTTCAGTGCGTATCTTTGCACGGGCTCTTTTTGGAATGAAACATTATTCACAAGAGTATTAATGTGCTATTTCGGAGATATTTACAATCATACTAATCATACACATGACAAAGGAAAATAAGAGCGAAATTATGTTTCCTCTTGGAAGGAAGGTATGTTGCCAAATATTTTGAATGTTATATTGATTTTTATACGTACATCTTCATTCATTCTAAACTGAAATAGCTTCAAACTGACATAGATATTTCTCTGTAAAAGTTTAGATTAATTTAAGTTGTTGTGTAATTTACTTTACATTTTTCATTTCAAAAAATATTTACCGATTTGTTTTTTGTTGTAATCCTGTAGTTAATTACTTAGGATGATTGACATCGAAAGGCTGTACATATTATACAAAGTAATCAGTTTCCTAACAGTTTACTATTAAAAAGTTAATTTTTAAAAATTGTGTGTTTTAAGGCAATATTTAAGCGTGAGTTTTATGGAATTATTTGTTCTAAAATGATGTTATTTTGTTCTGCAGCCAACAAGATATAAACAGATTTTCATGAAATACTGGTGGCAAAAGAAAAAGCATAAAATGATGTATGTAATAACTATGGTTTAATTTATACTTAAAGTTTTTATTTTATGTATATAATATTATGTATTTTTATATTGATATAACTATATTGTCTACTGATATTTATACACAAATGTTTTAATTTGCTGATAACGTAATACGTTTGAATGCATTGGATGTATGGCAACTTATTTCTGCATTGTGTATCTTTAACTTTCTCTCTTTCTTTTAAACGCATTTGTATAACCTATTTTATTTCAAGTAACATCATATAGCTAAGTCCTCCTAATCAAGCGGGAGGGTAAATTAGAGAAGTTATACATTTTTAAACAAAATACAGTTTCATAACAAGAGGGGCAAGCTGGTGTGGAGAACAGTGGATTGTAGGCAGTATAATTGCTTGCCACACTACTTACCTAGAAAACTCAGAGTTGAATGCGAAGGGCCATCACCTTCTTTCTGATAAGGCGAGGTAACCGCCTTTGGATGACCTGAAAATGACTCCTGACATCCTAGTGGGAGCTACTGATTGATTGATTTTTTTCGTGTTTCCGGGCGCGTCAACGGCTTTGGACATTAGTCCCGTTAGTGTAGTGCATGTTTTTCTCGGGAGATGGCGGTGATCTTACCCCGCTGGATGGCGAGATCCGGCGCCGACCTACCGTCGGCTAGTGGGATTTCCCCCTAATCAGGACTCTCCCACCAGCGGGGCACCGCCCCAGCCGGGATAAGCTCTAAGCTCCCGACCGGTCTCCCGGAATATGTGGTAGGGTAGTGCATGTTAGTGTAAGTGTGTGTGTGTGTGTGTGTGTAAGAGGAGAGGATAGGACAAGGAAGAGGAAGGAAAGATCGCACGCGGTCCGTGGCCCGTTTGTTAGGGTACTGCTCCGGCATTCGCCTGGTGTTGGTCGGAAAAAACACAGAAAACTACCGATCAGAGCAACCGGCCGCTAGAATTCTTCTCCAGACAGCGACTGAATTCGACTTAGCTGAAAAGCTAGTGTCGAAAATCCTGCCGCCGTCAGGACTCAAACCTAGGACCTCCCGGTCAGAGGCGCTGCAGTGGGAACTATCGTGGAGGGAGATTTGTGAAATATGAAATTCGTTTAAACTAATTATAATTAAGATAAAGTAAATACTTACAACAAATTACAGCATTAGCAAGTAAATACTTACAACAGCAACAGCATTAAATTGCAGGAAAGAATGGCAATTGTTATTCATAATGACTAAGAACACTGAATAATTGAATCCGCTGATTATTAAGAGCAGTCATTAAATGTTAATAAGTGATTTAAAAGACTGCAATTAGCACAGGCTAAACGATTGATACTCTTGTTTGCATGAGCGTGGTAAATGCATAATTGAATTTAAATCCGCCTGACATTTGCGCAATCCTATAAGAGAAAAATATAAGTAATAAATTGATACTAGACTTCGGGTGATTTGCAAAGTACGAGTATACCAAACGTAAGCTTGGTACTGGAAATCCCAGAAGAAACTTGCAAATCCGTTGAATGGGAGGGGTGCCAGTACCACAGTGAAGTGACAGTTGATGCGTCGTGGCACATGCGACATTTGCACCACACAGGGGGCATCGCACAGATTATCAATATTAAAGTAATGGTGCGACCAGCAGACAGACACGGATATGCCCTGTAGAACAGCGGGAGCCAGTATGAATAATTCCATTAGAACATTGTAGATAAATAACCCATTCAGAAAGTAGAAAGTTCACATACGCACATACCAAATGTCATGATGCAGCACATTGAAAAGTAGAATGTTCGTACGCGCACACATCAAAATTATGGTGCGGCAGCAGTCAGAGACAGATATGTCACGAACAACAGCGGGAGCCAGTTTGAATGAGTTGCATCAGAACGTTTGTAAATAAATAACATTAAAATATTTATACAAGTACGTTTTAGAAATGATTGTGCAAATAACAAGAGCGAGCTGGAGGCAGACATGGATGTGTCCTTATCTGGAGCAAGAGGCCGACTGGCTCAGTTTCTTTTGAACGATTGTAGGGACGGAGAATTTTGGCGATTGCCAGAGCTTTGAGCCAATCGGAGTTCTAGATGTAGCTGTTAGAATTTACAAGAATTGTAAATTAAGCTTCTTTGTAGTAAAGAAGGATGTGTGAGAGTATAATTAGCAGATACACCTTAAAACCGTAAAAAAAATCGATATTTGAAAACATTTTTTTTCTATGCATTAATTATTCAGGAATATTTTGGCGAAAAAAATACTTCGATATCTGCAATTGATTTCAATTTATGATTTAAAACGTATGTCGCTGCATCATACACCTATTTGAGTTGTAACGTAAGCAAAACTCATGAATCTTCAATTTTGTCCCTTGTTTCCCAGAATTACCGTTTTTAAGATCGCTTTATAATCATTTTAAAGCTATGAAATTTTTAGGATGCATTTAACCAAGTATTATCTACAAAATCATGCTAAATTATACAATTTTTATCCATAGATTTTGTGATAAAAACTGTTAATAATTAATATATTAATTTTGGATTCAAATTAAAAATATTATTTATCCGGAGATCTAAATGAAAAAGCATGGTTTTGTACTTGTGAGTATTGCCAATAAATTAAAAGAAGAAATTTCTAAAAATCTTCAAAATTTTTGAGTTATCAGGGAAACACTTAGTCAATGCATGAAAAACTGGTTGCATTTTGATTTTTCAAAGAAAAAAAATTTAAAACGTTAAAAGCAAATTTTTCTTTGCAGAAGAAAGACATTTCTGTGTGTCAGTTCATTTTCACTGCTCTGGAGTATTTTTTATGGAGAAAAAAGTGGAAAAATATTAAAAATTTAACTGCAGTAAGCTGCATCTTCCCGCTTAACATAAAAATGTAGACAACACGTTAAAATTATTATAGTATTATGACGCAATTGTTGCGGAATACTGAGAAGCGGCGCGACGCAGCCAGTTCACACCATGCGCTAGCATAAATGATTACAGTAATTAAGGAGACGAGTGTTTAAAGGGTTTATATTGCATGAATGGTATGTTTAAGAACACGAGCGACTGTAGGAGGGAGTTTTCGTATATACCAGGAGTGCAATTGTATCGCTTTATACACATGTTACGTTCAATATTTTTTCGTTTCCTTTTAAGAATAATTTTAATTTTAAGAAATTGAAGCACATCTTTACCATCTGAGGCATACTTTTGATGACGTCGTGTTGCTTCTGAAAAATATCTATTTTAGAGGCGCTTGCATTGTTATTGTATCCGCGAAATATTTTCAAATGGTAGGTACTAAACATACGTGGATAAAATATTAGAAGCTGACGAAGTCATGAAAACATTACTTTCCACGAAAAGTAAAGACGGATAAGAGAAAACAACATGTATAAATATTGGGGGAAAATCTAGTCACTTCTAAGCCCTCGGGTTTGGAAGTAGCCTTCAGGGCAAATACATCTACTTAATGCCCTTGATACACAAATAACTAATATGTAGTTCCATAAGTCAGCTAGCTAAACGTTTACTTTCCCGATTTAGTATCATTTATTAGTTGTTTATATACAGTTGTTGTAGGTACGTATTATGTGATGTACTTTTTTGTTCGTTTCATTGGCCGACTGCAAATACCTTTGCTACGTCTGTGTTGTAGTTTCTTAATTACACGATTTTCTGAATTCTGATAGGTAGATTTGAATTTTTAATTGCACGGTGGAATTTTAGTTGCACGCATGTCATTAACATAGAGATAATCAACGATTTTTCATGGCATTAATGAGCATATTTAGTTACCTAAACGTAAAATTATATAAATATACAAATTAAAATACATTTTTTGTACAGGGCTGGGGTGGACCTTTGACGAGAGCGTGGATTGCAGATTAAGTGGTTTTTTAAGTAAAACTTGCACTGACAACAACAGATTAATTTAGAATAGTTTTAGCCAGTGAAATTACAATCAGAATATAATATTTACTCTTTTGAAAAGACAAAGCGTATATTTTACTTCAGAGTTTTGTTTTAAATTAAATTTACTCAAAATTGCACACTTTTATATTATTCAAAATTTAAATTCTGCAATTTACACGCTTTCAAAACATTTTGAACAAAGCTTCGGACTTTATAAAAAACAATTTCTTATTAAATTTAAAATGTATGTTTATCATTGAAATCGGGAAATAATGTGAATGTTTTTACTTCTATAAATTGCACTGGGGGTTGTAAAACACTTCGAGAGATAGATGAAACCTAGTGAAGCAAATGATCGTGCAATTCGTGAACAAAAATCCGCGATTAAGTGCACAAAAATACCGAGTGAACTTGAATTGCAGATAAATGTAGCTAGAAGAGAATACTATATGAATGAAGTCAACAGAAGAAAATTGTTAACGTTCGCAAAAAAAACATGTAAATAAAACGAGTGAGTTTTGGAAAAATGTTATTTCTACCGACGAAAGCAAATACAACATATTTTTTTCTGATGGAAGACGTGTTTTTTTATCCTTAGGTGTACGAATACTTTTTACACTCACTGTACATGTTTTGAAAACGAGCGACGTAAGGAGCGAGTTTTCAAATTTGTACGAAAAGTGAAACATTTGTAAACAAACTTTGTTTACGTAGTTCCTATTAAAGAATTTGTTCCCTTCTGATCTATTACTGGCCATTCAGAAACGCATTTTGTTAAAACGATTTTATATTACCCTCTTTCGGTTTTCTCCAAGCCGTGGAAGGTTCAAAAGCTTCACCAAGCTGCACATTTCTACACCCACCCTAACCCCTCCGTGCCACTGCAAACGATTCGGAAGCTGCCAACCGCACCATGGCGAATACAAAACTTGTAAAGCGACCTGTGATTACTATTTGAATACGAAGCACGGTTGTGGGACCAACAGACAGGAATAGGAAACCCTAGAGTGACGTTTAATTAACTTTTTGTTGGTAACGGAGAACGGGACTCGCCATTGAATGCACTGCTTCGCACCAGCTCGTGAACACTCTCTATCTCTACCACCGCAAAGCACACTCCAAATATATTCTTCAGATCATTTACTATCGTACCATGGGTGGAAATAGACATTTGCGTATGAGACACAAATATCTTGCATAATATACCACAAAGATATAAATGCAACATACAAAAACAACTACTGTTCTCGAGAGAAAGGGATGTAACTGCCATACCAAAAGTTGGAGTAAGTTTCATTGCAGTATTCAAGGTAATAAGTGTGGTGTCTAAAGAAAATAATGTTACATCCAATACACTTTGAATAATACATCCATATTAAATACTCAAAGTTACAATAAATAGACATGGCATCCTAAAATATATGATAGTTCGGCTTATCCAGATCTTTTGTGAATGATTTCGTGCTCTAAATAATATTCACGTATATTTTTAATATTTCAATGTTATAATTGCATTAATATATAAAGTATTGCAAAAGATCGGGACGCTAGCAATTGCATTGGTATTTGTTATATTCCCGATCTTCGGTGACAGTTTGCATAAAATGAGGTTTTTATTTCTTTCGTATTATTCATTCGTGTATCATTTACTCTACAGACTACTCTTTTGCAATAACGGTGTAAATTTTTTTCTATATAACGTATGTGTACTATAAGAAAATATGCCCTTGAAATTAGTATTAAAAAGGAGGAAAAAGAGCTTTGCCCGAATATTAATGTGACTTATATTACGTTTTTAGTTTGTGTTGGAGGAAGTCGCGAAATTATGTATTACAATACTTACTTCACTTTTGACAAAATTTATCACTATTCCCAATAATTCAATTATTAAATACTGAAATTATGAAGAGTTTTAAAGCAGAGAAATGATTCTATTAAACAGTTTGTTATTTATTACGTGAATTATTATTGTTATTTCTATTTATCGTACATTATAATTTTAATTAACGATTTGTAAGTAGAAGCATTTGAATACAAATCAGATTTATAGAAATATACAGTACTCTTATGGTTGTTGAGATTAGGTTATGTTTTCATGTCTTTTTACTTATTCCCTTTTATTTAACAGTTTCATTAGTTATTACAGTTCACATTTTTATTTTTGTAATAAATTTGTTTCAAATGCCACACCGATGGCGTACTTTGTACACCACATTTTGCCAGTTAATTAACAAAACGACTGGACTAATTTTTTCCTTTCCAAAAAATGAAGAAAGAAGGGGCTTCGTTCTGTACCTGGAAAAGACAGGTCAACATACTCATCGTCGCTGGATTGCATTGATTATGTAGATCTAATATTAATTGAAAAACACCATAAAGATAGTGCAAGTGCTAAGAAAACGACGCCCCTGTGATCTAGTGTTTTCCAGAATGAACAGTAATATTTTCTCATAGAAGAACTGCGGAAGGTGAAGTGAAATTCCGAAACTGCATGAAACTAAAAACGATAATATTGGATTTAAGTGAATGTGAAATATAAACTTGCGTTGAAACTGTAAACACAAATATCCATTCTGAAGTGACTAATGATTGTGTTCACACATTCATCTGAATGTTTTCTTTGTGGGTATTGCGTTATGTGTCGTGTTGGTATTGGTAGGTTGTGGTAGTGTTAAACAATTATTAATAAATAAATTCATATATTTAATGAAATATTTCCTGATCATACATCTAAAACTCTATTGTTGTATCAATCAAATGTTATGGATCCGGGATCCAAAGCTTTGTACGGTACACGTAATTTAACTATCCTCTTTGCATTCAGTATCAAAAATTCTTTAAACTGTAAAGATTTAATTCCTACATCGAAATGAATTAATGTCCTATCAAATGTCATACAGTTATTACGATATAGATGTAGCAAGAAGAAATGAGCTGTTTTTAAAAGCTTTTTGATGTATATTCCAAATATTGAATGATCTTTGAGACAAATGCGTGTCGACATTTTGCAGAAATTATAATTAGTTATTAGCCTACCTGAAAGGCTGAGGTTGGCTAAGGGCGTGTATCGACTCAGTACTTGTCTCTGTAGTACGTTTTGTCGCTGAGGGCCTCGCGTTCTGCTGACCCCAGATCAGAGGAGCCCGCAAGAGAGTTGGTCTAGTGTACGGTCGAATATGCGTCCCATCGGGACGTAAAGGGTAATCGGCTGTTGGCTGGATAAAAGCGCTTCAAAAAAGATATTGGTAGTGTAAGGAGTGTATAGGGAATAGTTAGGTACACTAACCAAATTGTACCTGTAAAATGCTTAACATTCGACTTATTCCTTGTTTCGAGATGTCGTTAAAACAACAAATATCTTGTAATAATAAACTTAAAATGCCGTTTCTTGAAACTATTATTTTGGACATGATTCCTTTTTATTCGGCAAACACAATGTTGTACTTTAATTGGTTTCCCAGCTCATGTGGTTGAGTTACCTGTATCCAAGGTTAGTTTCGATTTCCCTGAGCTTAATATTTAAGCAACAATTTTATAATAAATTAATGCATTACATCTAATAAATGTCATGAAATCAGTTTCGAAGTGACATAATTCCTTGAAACACGATTTATTAGGGTGGAAATGTATTCATAATCAGTATTATAGTTTTTAGATAGTCATACCGTTAAACAAAGAGAAACACAAATTTTCAAACTATTTGCCAGCATTATAACAAAGTGTCTTTGGAAGCATTGCTGCGTAAAACTAGAAAATAAAGGAAAATAGAGATGGGTCGGTTTGGAAATAAGTTCATGAATTACGACACATCCCATCGCATGTGGTTCTTAAATCAGTGTATATAAGGAGCCTAAATCGATTAATCAATTTTCCGATATCACAGAATTATATCTCATTTTTGTGCCCTTATTGTCCATCTCACTCTGCGCGGGTTACAGTGTCACCCTCTCTCACGTGCAAGCGTGACCACGCGCACGCCAACAGCGCCCGCTTTCCCTCACTCACCCTTTTACCCGCCTCGCCCCGCCCATCAACCACCCTCCTGCCGCCGTGTGGGCCCGCGTTGTCACGCGCAGCACGCGGCGGCGGCGGCGGCGGCGGCGGCGGCGGCGGCGGCGGCGGCGGCGGCGGCGACGGCGGCGACGGCGGCGGCGGCGGCGGCGGTGGTGGCGGCGCCGGTGGCGGTGGCGGTGGCGGTGGCGGTGGCGGCGGTGGTGGTGGTGGTGGCAGACCAAAACGAACGGCGGCAGCGGTGGGCGGGCAGTGGCTGTGGGTTGTGTTCGTCGCGTCGCCCGAGGACAGGGACATTGCGTTGCAGAGGGTTTCCCACGGTGGAGCGCCACCACACGCTGCCAACGCCCCTCGCCCCGCCAACGCCTCGCTCTCGCCGCACTGACACCCCGCCCTCCACATCACCCGGCCTCCCCATCACCCGCCCTCTCCCCATCGCCCTGCTCTCCCCATCGCCCTGCTCTCCCCATCACCCCACTCTCCCCATCACCCGCTCTCTCTATCATCCACCCGCCCTATCACCCTGCTCTCCCCATCACCCCGCCCCCCATCAACCCACTCTACCTATCATCCCGTCCTCCCCATCATCGCGTCCTCCCCATCACCCGCCCTCCCCATCACCCGCCCTCCCCATCACCCACCCTCTCCATCACACTCCCTCCCCATCACCCGCCCTCCCATCACCCGCCCTCCCCCATCACCCGCCCTCCCCATCACCCGCCCTCCCCCCATCACCCGCCCTCCCCATCCACCCGCCCTCCCCATCACCCGCCCTCCCCATCACCCGCCCTCCCCATCACCCGCCCTCCCCATCACACCGCCCTCCCCATCACCGCCCTCACATCACCCGCCTCCCCATCCCTCACCCGCCCTCCCATCACCCGCCCTCCCATCACCCGCCCTCCCCATCACCCGCCCTCCCATCACCCGCCCTCCATATCATCGTTCACTTACCATCACTGTGTCCTCCCCATCACTCCACCCTCCCCCATCACCACCCTCTCCATCACCGATCCTCTCAATCACCGGTCCTCTCATCACCGGTCCTCTCCATCACCGATCCTCTCCATCACCGGTCCTCTCCATCACCAGGTCTCTCCATCACCGGTCCTCTCCATCACCAGGTCCTCTCCATCACCGGTCTCTCCATCACTGTGTCCTCCCCATCACTCCACCCTCCCCATCACCCGCCCTCTCCATCACCGATCCTCTCAATCACCGGTCCTCTCCATCACCGGTCCTCTCCATCACCGGTCCTCTCCATCACCGGTCCTCTCCATCACCGGTCCTCTCCATCACCGGTCCTCCACATCACCCGCCCTCCACATCACCCCACCCTTCCTGTTAACCCGCTCTCCCCATCAACCCACTCTACCTACCACCCCGTCCTCCCCATCACTGTCCTCGTCTCACCTCGCTTTGTTCATTGCCCTATCCCTAGCGCAGCCATCAGTCTGCCCCTGACCCGTCCTCGCCCCGCCCCCATTCCCGCTCATGCCCAGTCCCTCACTCAGTCCCCTCCCCGCCCTCGCCTCGCCCTCTCCCCGCCCTCACCACGTCCACGTCCCGCTCTCTCCCCGTTCTCGCTCCACCCTCGTCCTGCTCTCGCCCTGCCCTCGCCAAGCCCCTTCCGTGCTCTCGCCACATTCTCGACCCGTCCTCACCACCACCTCGCCTCCACCTCGCCACATCCTTGTCCTGTCCCTACCCCTACCCCTCGCCCTGCCCATCGTCCTGCCCCTATCCCTGCCCATCGAGGCCCAACCTTTACGCTTTCTTAGATTCTTGTAGGTTTATATTTCATTATAAAGCTGGAAATCATTGATGGAGTTCACTTGCTTTTGATCCATGTATCGCGGGTAATTTTTATAATTTTAATTAACAGAGCTTCCTTGGCTGTGAATACAAATGTCCCAACTATTCACTCGAAAACTGAACATTCAGAATACAGTTCGGAAAATTTCACGACCCAACAATTAGGAGCCATTTATTTGAATATTTGGAATGACAGAAGGGACGTGTGGTTATTGTGTTAAATGTAGTACCTTAAATCGATCTGATTCACATTCAGTGACTACTCCTAATTACATCACTCTTAACAGATTCAGGTTTATGGTAACTAGTTGCTACTAAATTTGTGGAGGTTAAATGAGGTAACAAAAAATCTTCCCGCTAATGATTACCAGCAAGTTGGAGTAAGTCAGATCATTTTGGTGATATGATAGCCCTTCATTTTGGTGATATCAATTTGGTGATGTGATAGCCATTCATATCAGTCCTTCATTTTGGTGATACGATAAACGTTCAAAGCAACGGTCTCCTAACCAGGGCGGCATATAAAAAACAAACTCCACCCTCCGAATTTGGGAACGGAAAAAGTGAAGCAAGAAAACCCAGGGCAGACATACGCTTGGGAGAGAAACGTGATACGCCCCGCGGGCGAGTGCGAGGGGCGGAGTGGGGGGGGCTCCCACAGCCCGTCGCCGGCCGACCGCCAGCCACCGCCGCACAATAGGGGAAACCGATGGCCGCTGGGGGGGGAGGGGCTCTGGGTGAATTAAAACGCGGCGCTGCAGCAGCTGCCACCGCCGACACGTGCCCCCTCCCCCCTGACCCCCCGACCCCTCCCCCGGGCTGCCTGGACCAGCTGGAAATTGGGCGGTCGCCATGGGCTCTGCGGCCGGCGCGCCGCTAGGCGGAGGGAACGGTGAGACACGAGCGGATGACCAGCTGAGCACTGGTGCCAGTGATATCGAATATACTGTCTCTCCCGAAACCATTCGGACACCTCTAATTTCAAGAATTTTCGTCCAGATTTTTTTCACAAATCATTATTGTATTTCAATTCAGCATTTTAATTTAGGTAAATCCGAGTTAGCCACGAAAATAACGAAAACAACTTCTTAAAAAGTAGCTCTACTCAAAACAGTATAGTCGAATTCAGTCGCTGTCTGGAGGAGAATCCTAGCGGCTGGCTGCTCTGATCGGTAGTTTTCCGTAGTTTCTCCGATCAACCCCAGGCGAATGCCGGAGCAGTACCCTACCAAACGGGCCACGGACCGCGCGCGATCTGTCCTTCTTCTTCCTTGTCCTATTCTCTCGCCTTACACACACACTGACACTAACATGCACTACACTACCACATATTCCGGGAGACCGGTCGGGGCTTAGAGCTTGTCCCGGCTGGGACGGTGCCCCGCTGGTGGGAAAGTCTTGGTTAGGGGGAAACCCCACTAGCCGACGGTAGGTCGGCGCCGGATCTCGCCATCCAGCGGGGGAAGATCACCGCCATCTCCCGAAAAAAACATGCACTACACAAACGGGACTAATGACCACAGTAGTTAACGCGCCCGGAAACACGAAAAAATCAATCAATCAATCAAAACAGTATACGAAGTAAAATGACCTTTTAATCATCAGTTATACAAATCAGTGGACCTAAAAACTATTCATACAGAGCGCGACTGAAATGAAGTATCAGTCTCTTAAATATAGAAAAAAACGTTGAAATCAACGGACGTCGAAAGCTGAAGGTCATTCTACATGAACCAGCGACAGTTTGCTCTCGTCACCAAAGAGTTTGAATCGAAGGAAAGGAGCTGCAAAGGAGTAACATGAGGAGTCGCCATTGACCAATGTATTTCACCATATGAAAGGTAAGATATGCTGAAAAATTCCTCAAATGTTAATAATGAAGACATAATAGGAGGTTTCAATAAGGAAAACTGAATCGAACTACTCCCTCGAGAGAGGCAGCGCGCACCGAAACAATTTTTCCTAATAGAGGAAAACAGTATTTTACCTAGGAAGATGAAAGGAATATCCCGGGTGTTCGAATAGTTTTGGAAGTGACGTACGAACGAGAGTACTCGTGACGGCAAAAACGTTGTGGGAGGCAGTAGTATCGAGGAGATCGTCGAAGCTGAGTTGCGATTCATGTGAAGCTGAAAATGTAAAGCTGATTCATGTGAAACTGACGATGACTGATATTATAAGACCGGTTCAATAAGGGAAACAGAATCGACTTCTACATCCTCTTGAAGGGGGCCAAACAATTCTTCCTAATATGGAAGAAAACAGTGTTCTAAGGAAGATGATAGGAATATCCCGGGTGTTCGAATAGTACTTTTGAAGATGTACGAACGAGTGTGTTCGTGACTTGGCGCTAAAAGGTGGGAGAGTGTGTAAGGGCGACGGAGATCGTGAAGCTGAGTTGCAATTCGTGTGAAGCTGTTGATATTCGCGGAAGTCATGATAGAATTGATGGAAAAACGATAAAATTGTTGATGTCAAAACAAACAGAAGTATTGTCATAACGTGTGTTATTGCCAGATATGAATACAACGTTGTGAATTACGAATAATTATAAAATGGAATTTATGACAGTACGGAACATGGTAATGTCAATGAATGTACTACATAACACCAGATAGAGGTACATTGTATAAACCAGTTTTCAAAAGGAGATAATTTACATGTAACTATAGAATGTTGTTGTGGTTCAATTTTACTTTTATTGTGTATTTATTGCATCCGAATGTCATTAGAGGAGTATGGGTTAATTAAAGTTTTTTTCTGCTCTGAAGTTGTTGTGCAACACATAGTATTATAATGGAGCTGTCTGAGGAAAATTGCTAGCTGGTGCCCAGTTTTAAGCGAGAGTTACCAATTAGCTCATAGTAAATAAAATGGAATTTCGTTTCTATAACTAGAAAAACGATAAATGCGCATTTCAGTAGTAACTTACATTGAGGATACCCATGTTCATTGAATACGCCGTAATTTATTTCTTTTTTCCGCTCTTGTATTTTTTAATAAAAAATTATACATTTCTATTAATTTACATGAAATCAGAGACTTGCAATTTTCATTTATTCCGGACATAATTGTTTTCATTAGTTGAAATGTCCCATTTGGGACCACACAACTAATTACAGTATGAATAAATATACACATCGAGTTGTATTTTGTGATAATGTCTCGTTATATTTTTCTCATTTGTCAGTGTCAAAAGCCAGTGATGTCGACGGCAAATTCAAAATGCCTCATGCGTGACGG
Source organism: Teleogryllus occipitalis (assembly GCA_011170035.1). Lineage (NCBI taxonomy): Eukaryota > Metazoa > Arthropoda > Insecta > Orthoptera > Gryllidae > Teleogryllus > Teleogryllus occipitalis. Next base: position 8,120 of record BLKR01005533.1, on the reverse strand, counting down.
CAAACATGGAGCGAGTGAAAGAGCGCACAGCGGGGGTTGCAAGTTCAATGCCAGTTCATCACATGAGGGCAAACGCTGCCACGTTACATGTTGCTTTAAAGAGAAGGGATTCGTTCAGAATACACAACTCTCATCTTATTCAGTTGGATTTTCGTGATACATTCACGTTTTATGAACTCAGCTTTCGTTAGTCTAGTTAATCTTTCGCTAGCAGCTTTAGTTAGTCTAGTCTTTCGTTAGCACCTTTAGTTAGTCTAGTCTTTCGTTAGCACCTTTAGTTAGTCTATTTAGTCTTTCGTTAGCATCTTTAGTTAGTCTTTCGTTAGCAGCTTTAGTAAGTCTAGTTAGTATTTCGTTAGCAGCTTTAGTTAGTCTAGTTAGTCTTTCGTTAGCAGCTTTAGTTAGTCTAGTTAGTCTTTCGTTAGCAGCTTTAGTTAGTCTTTCGTTAGTTCGAAAAGTCTGCAGCATTCATTAAATTTTCTTCAAAATTGTTTATTTTATTATTGTATCCTGATCGCAATTGACAAACTAACAAAAGGCTCACTATAGTAAAATTAATTGTAAAAAGTTCATATTTGTGAAATATGCAAACTGCATAAATTTGATATTAATACTTGTGCATAATATACGTGTGTCCCGAGACGGGTGTGGCCCGAGACGGGTGTGGCCCGTGGCGGGTGTGGTGCGAGGCGCGTGTGGCCCGTGGCGGGTGTGGCCCGAGGCGGGTGTGGCCCGAGGCGTGTGTGACCCGAGACGGGTGTGGCCCGAGGCGGGTGTGGTGCGAGGCGGGTGTGGCCCGAGGCAGGTGTGGCCCGAGGCGGGTGTGGCCCGAGGCGGGTGTGGCCCGAGGCGGATGTGGCCCGAGGCGGGTGTGGCCCGAGGCGGGTGTGGCCCGAGGCGGGTGTGGCCCGAGGCGGGTGTGGCCCGAGGCGGGTGTGGCCCGAGGCGGGTGTGGCCCGAGGCGGGTGTGGCCCGAGGCGGGTGTGGCCCGAGGCGGGTGTGGCCCGAGGCGGGTGTGGCCCGAGGCGAGTGTGGCCCGTGGTGGGTGTGGCCCGAGGCGGTTGTGCTATGAGGTGGATATTTCAGGAGACAAAGGTGCTGTACAAGTGGGCGAGGAGAAATACAGCGGGGTGTCGTGCTGCAGTTCGTAGTGTTGCGGAGTAATGTGCTGGGTTGTGATGTGCTGCTAGTAACAAGAATGCCGCTGCGAGCCGGAGCGCAGCCGAGTGATGCTCCCAAATGCGATATTAATGCCAGCCACCTTGTGATTAACATGCTGCACAATCGTTGTCAGCGCACGATCTGAAAATGATGTATACTTCCTAACTGGGGGTAAATGACCTGTCTGGAACATTAGCGAGCAGCATGATTAGTTATGCACGCACTCATTTAGGACCGAACATTTTGGCTCTGTTTGCAAAATGCTGAAGGGGAGTGAAATTGCGGTGTGGGATATTGCACCCAACACAATGACGCGACGTTAGCTTGTTGCTGCCGAGTGTTTTTGAAAATGATAACTCGCCATTTCTAATCCCCAGGAAAGTATCCTGATATTGACTGTGTTATTTGGCACAGATACGATTCTGATTTTCACAAAACATAGCATGGTCCATTTTGCCGATATTGCTTTGTCAAACCCCATACTTATATATTTGCTGGGAGCCTAAAAGTGGGAAAGTGAAAACGTGAAAAACAAATAGGTAATAATTGTGACACTGATTTTGTTCTGTCGCCTGCCGGTGATCGAACTGGAATATAAATTTAACGTATTTTACGTTATTTTAAGTTTTTAACGTATTTTTTGAGAACGGAGAGCATTTTTTTATCAGTTCTCTGGCGTATTGCTTACGCAGTTATGCAACGTTGCGGGAAATAACGGCGATTTTTCAACAAGAAAACTATTATTGCCAGGTACCGATAACTCTATTACCGAAAAAGTGAATAAATCGTGTTCCTGTGGGCAGCAAATTATTTTAACACCTTCTGCAGTCTGGTTCTCCATGTCTTGTTGATCCTTGATACCGAAAAATTTACTGACGGCAAAACGTCCTTACGTCCGTCTGTGGTAAACGCTAGCGCCCAAACCATGTAACGAATTTTCTCTGAACTTTATTTTCCTGTATCGATCAGATTGACCTCAGGACCCTGCAAGTGTGAAACGAATATTTTGATTTTGGGAATAATTTGCATGAAGCCTCAACATTTTCAAATGTGTTTTAAAAGTGGATCCAAATGTTTGAATTAAACTTTGTCCTCCGATAGCGCAAAGGACGTTTAAAGAACCGCCGTTGTCTCATTTTCTTTGATGAATCTAATTTTTCCAAAGCTGCGAAAGTACAACATTCTTTTCGGCGCATTCCAACAACTACATACTGAAGGTTGATATTTTTTCTTATAGAAATCTGTTGTTCAAAGTAAGATCTTGAAAGAAGGTCCGATGCAATTTTTCGAAAATATGGGTAATTTTTTTTCTGTAGTTTTGCACGAAATTTAGGCAATTTTTCAACAATAGTTTTTTTCGAAAATGGCTCAAATTTTTCACTTTAAATTTTCTCCTCGTATGTCCCAAAGGACGGTAAAAAGTTGCTCTATTCCTATTTTCAGCGAACACAGTATTTTTGAAAGTAGCAAAATGTTAACATTTCAAAACTATAAAACTGAAGATACATCTTTTTACTTTAAACAATTTTTTTTAAATCAGTTTTTTAAAACAGAACGTACACAATTTTTGTAAAAACGAAAGTTTTCCCATATTCACATTAAAAAACATTTTATCAAAAACCCCTCCAAATGCTTTTCCTAATTTTTTTTCCACGGATAAAATAAGTCACTTAAAAGAATGGAGGTAGTCTGAATCTATATTGAACTTTCTGAATTATATAAAATTGCGTGTAGGAAATAATGAGAGAGACACAGGTTTTTAAACGTCGGGCAAAGTGAGTGTGACAGCGACTTTGTGGTGGAGCGGTGGAGCGCACGGCAAGTTAACTCGCTGGGTCTAAGTTCCAGTATCACCGCGGGAAGAAAATACTGATTAGAAACACGTTTGTAGATTTATGACGTAGAACTACAATATTGCGGACCCGTTACAAGTAATGGGAGAAAGTATATGTTGTTGTAGCGTCAGTAGTTTCTATTCAAAATAATGATGTGATAGCTCATATTCAATACAGATATTTTCATGAATGAGATAAATTAACAAAACCGTATAATGGCCATTATTTATTTGTCTTTATGTTATTTATAATTTATTTATCTAGTCACATCATGGTTGAAAAATACTTTACTCTGAAAACATAAAATATTCGTGGCTCAAATAATCGTGGCAAATATTGCGTGCACTAACTTTAAAACAAATGTAGGCTTCGCCTGTCACTTTCTGAACACACCGACATAATAATTGCTTTTTATTTACAACATTTTATTGCGTGCATTTCGCGTTGTTTCTTTAAATCATAATTTTGCCAATAAAACCTCAGGACAATTCTCATGACTCTTTTTTCACTTTCCTCGGGTATTTTTCTCTTACAATATCCCTGGACAACACTACGTTCTTTCTTTACATTTGTCACAGTTTACTCGCCTCCTCCCTTACTATAGTACGTGTCGCCCTTTGAACACGTTCGCATCGTTCTTTTCCTATACAACCCACAGATACTGGTACGAGCTGGCATTCATAAGCCGACATTTGTTCTTCGGATGCAGGAAAAACGGTAGCAATATTCCCGGTTTATCCCCTGCTGAGTCCGAGCGTTGGGCGGGGAAAGAGATATAGCAACAGTGGAACCTCATCACAGCGAGGGACAAGGGTGGAAAAAGGCGAGGGTGTGGCTTTCTCAGTCGTGGGGAAAAGGCCGTGTGAAAAGAAGATTATTTTTTTATTCAAAGATGTGAATGAATTTTTTTATAAAACATTATTAACGCTATCTTTTAAAAGTATGGTTGAATATATGGATATTATAAAAATCATGGTTATAAACAAACCATGATTAAAGTTTTGGTGTATACACCTGAACATCTTTCTTCTTTTCTGAACTTAGCGAATATTTATGTATTAATTCAATCTAAAATTACCTGACGTATGTACTGCTGTAGGTGCCGGAACATATGTACGTAAAGACACGTATTTACTACATTCCCATACATTTTTCATCATTTTTAATTTTCTATTCTTGCATCCATATTTTGGAGCTGACATCTCATATTACCATTATTTGCCTACATTGCATTAAAATGATTTATTGACGATTATTAGTTATATTCATTAAATTTACAAAGGAAATGAAAATAAGGAATAAATGAATTCATAAAAGATATAATTAATCCAGTTTTAATATTTAAAAGATTTGTAAAACTGAATTTCGGAAAATTGTTTTTCAGTGAAGGAAGATTAATGCTATTAAAGTGGTTACAGGGTAGTTTTCCCCTAATTACATATAAAATAAGTCTGTAATTCTCATTTTAACTTAGCATATACCAAGAACAATTTACATTCAATTTTGTCATCATGATTATGAGCAGTACAAATTAACAAATACTTGCCAATGGAAACGTCAGTTTATTTATTTATTTATTTATTTATTTACGTCAAAACAGTTAAAAACTGCGTATGACGGGCTATGGGGAAAAGTGAATTGTGTGCACATTTTCAAAATTCTGTGATCCCCACACTAAATCATATACTACTTAAGTTTTGAATTTTGAAAGGGAGAAAAAAAACAAAAAAACTCCCATGTAATAAAATCGATTTTCAAGGATAAATAAGCAATAAATTTTGAATTTTGAAAGTGAGAAAAAAAACAAAAAAACTCCCATGTAATAAAATCTATTTTCAAGGATAAATAAGCAATAAATTTTGGCTCTTATTACTTCCTGCCGCGACAACGTGGAAACGATAATTTGAATAATTGTATTTCCCACTGAATTCTAGAAGACGTGCACAGAAAATGAAGTTACATTTATGTCCAGAAGCAAACAAGGGGCCATCTCAGCATTTGCTCAATGGATCAGGGAAACTGGACGAAAAACCTGATCGAGATGGGGGTCATTGACCCGGAAGCTGTGTTACAATAGTTGTTACAGGTTGTTTATACTCATTTATACAGTCCAAATGGTAATTAATGCATTATGTATCATTGTTAAAATTAATGTTACTTTTCTTGTGATGCTCAGTATAGTCTCTAATTGCATAGAAACAGTTATGCAGCAGAAACGATTTCACTTGGGATTTAAACTTTTCTATTGAATTTAATCGTTGAATGTCATCTGGCAAAGTGTTGTAAAATAATGTACATGTATTGTATGTGAATTTTTTGTAATGAGCTGTTGATACTGTCACCTGATGAATATGATTTCTACGTCGAGTGTTGTAGTAATAGACTTCGGCATTTTCTGAAAAATATATTCCTGCCCTTAAGCAAGTCATTTTTTACAAAAACCACTGATTCGTAAATAAAAAGACACGGTAATGGTAGAATTCCTAGATTAATGAAGAGAGGCTTACAAGAATCACGTGGGTGGGATTTGGTTATTATTCGTACAATTCGTTTTTGTAATCTAAAAGTCTGGGAGCTATAAGATGTATTTCCCCAGAATATTATGCCATATCTCAGGCGGGAATGAACATTCGCGAAGTATACACAACGAGCAGTATGAAGGCTGACTGAATTTGCAAGAATTCTGAACGCGTAGCATAATGAACTTAATTTTGTGTTCAATTCATTTAAATGGACGTTCCATTTAAGGTTTGACTGAATTGAGAGACCTAAAAATTTTGTTGCATTAACATGAGTCAATGGTACACTGTTCATTTTCAATGGAGCACAGAATTGTTTATTTGAAATGGAAAACTGCATTAAAACCGTTTTCTTTTCGTTTACTATTAATTTGTTATTTCGGAACCAATTTGAAACATCTGATATTGTACTATTTACGGTTTCTTTATTGCAAAGGATGTTCGTATCATCCGCAAAGAGAACCGTTCTTCCGTTTCGAATCGTCGAGGGCATATCGTTTACGTAAAGTAGGAACAGAATAGGGCCTAAAATCGATCCTTGAGGAACTCCACAGCTTGGGCAAAGAGTCGGAAAGGTGCGTACGTACGTTCCATCATTCCAGTAAGGTATTTCAACTTTCTGAGATCGTTGTTTAAGGTACGAACATAACCAATCTAGAGCAATACCACGGATTCCATATGAAGGTAATTTTGAAAGTAAAATGTCATGATCAATGATGTCAAAAGCTTTTGAGAGATCTAAAAATAATCCAATAGGTGCCTCGTTTTTGATCTAATGATGAGGCGACATCTTTAAGAAAAGAAAATATAGCTGTTTCCGTTGATTTTGATTTTCTAAATCCATGTTGGCAATCTGAAAGCGCGTCGTGTTTAGTGAGAAAGGTTTCCATTCGTACGTAAAAAGTCTCTCTAATATTTTTGAAAAAACTGATAGAAGAGAGATGGGCCGATAATTTTGAATTTCATTTTTGTTGCCTTTTTTGAAGAGCGGCTTAATTTTAGCTGTTTTGAAAATATCTGAAACGTTCCAGTGCATAAAGATGCATTAAATATGTGAGTTAACGGGTGTATAATGGCATACGCACAAGTCTTTAACAAAGAATCCAGGAATTCATCTAAACCGGACGAATATTTATTTTTTAGTTTACCGATTATTTTGAGAATTTCATAGGAAGAAGTTTCGGAAACGAACATTGTGTCTAAAATTTTGGGTGCACTGTCTGTGCACACCTATCAAACAAATTCTGACTACACCACGTGTTAGAAGATTTTTTCTACATTTACCAACAGTATTTATCCACTTTTTCGTCATCAGGGCCCCGCAATAATTTTTCTGCCGAAAATTCGTCATTTTTCCACGCACGAATTTCCCTTCTTATGAAGAATCTTCGTGAGGGAGAAAAAGTAAAAATAAAAAATTCGAATATTTTACTTTTAGTACCTTACGACAATAACTCCACATGTATTTTTTTTGTTTGCCGACTTTTATATCCTTTATTGTATCTTGAAGTCGTGTTTACGCCTTTCTTAAATTCAATTTTTATTTTTAACTTTTCAGGATAGGAAATATAGTTTATGTTGTTTCCTTCTTGCAACGCATCTCATTAGCCGAAGTCATATTATACGCATTTGTGTAAATTTTTTGAAAATTCAAATGTTTTAATGTATGAAGCACTCGTGACCTATCATTCTCAGCACTGTTCTATATCAGCCCAAAAACGAAAGAAAAAAGTGAAGTTTTCAATAAAAACTTGTTTAAATATTTTTGTAAAATTGATACTATGAATCAAAATTAAGCGAAAAACTAATATTTTGATTAAGTATCCCGTACCCACACACTGAATGAAGCTAAGGAAAAGCAGAGCATAATTGGCGACCATGAATTGAGCCATTGTAAACTGAAAAGTTACTCAACAGAAACGAAACAATATTAACGGTAACAGATGTAACAGAGATATGCTATACAACAGTCAAACCAAATATAAGAAGGCAAGTATGTTTGTTGCTGATAACCGCATTCGCACGGAAGAATCAAATAGATATAAATGGTCATTGTGGTATTTTTGCATTTAAATTTTTTTTCAGGGTAAATATTTGCAAAACAACACAAATAGCTCGAGATGAGAAGAAGATGGGGCTCATTATGTTTCATTCAAAGCGTGAATCGGAAATACGAGGTGATTAGAAGCCTGAAACAAACGCCTCGAGGAAAATCGAAGAGTTTTAAATAATTAAATACATAAAATTATTTAATACATGTTATATATATATATATATATATATATATATATATATATATATATACTAGATGAAGTACCCGGCGTTGCTCGGGCATTTATTACAGTAAATTATTATACAGGAAGAGGAATTAAATCTTTTCATGCCCTGCGGCGGGACCTATCTCTATATCTTCCACTGTATCCCTTCTCCGCCCTACTCCCTGCCATGCTCTACCCGGCCACGCCACGATAGCTGTCTTCTCTTGACCCGCCTTTGGAAATTTCCAGTTTACCTCGCTCACTTTTCCACAAATAATGACATTTTTCTTATTTGAAGTTCCAGCTTCTAAACATTCACTTTATAACTAAAAGCAATAAACAAATCT
>BLKR01005532.1:0-78126 GCA_011170035.1 Teleogryllus occipitalis | reverse complement strand
CGCGCTCTCTCTCGCGCTCTCTCTCTCGCGCTCTCTCTCTCGCGCGCTCTCTCTCGCGCGCTCTCTCTCGCGCGCTCTCTCTCGCGCTCTCTCTCTCTCGCGCTCTCTCTCTCTCGCGCTCTCTCTCTCTCTCTCGCTCTCTCTCGCTCTCTCTCGCGCGCTCTCTCGCTCTCTCTCGCGCGCTCTCGCTCTCTCTCTCTCTCAGTAATTAGAAATCGACGTTCTGATAAATGTGTCAACAATCCTATTTTAAACGTCATTAACACCAGAAACAGTATACTAATATCCCGAAAGAACTATATTTCTGTACAGTGGAGGCAAATTGTGCAATGTGCATATTTGCTTTCATTATAGTAGTTTATGCAATTAGTTTATAATGTTAAGCTTTATTGCATGAGTACATGTTTTGAAAACGAGCGACGTTAGGAGCGAGTTTTCAAATTTGTACGAATGCAATAAAGCAACATTATAAACGAGTTGCATACGCTATTTTTTTGTATAACAGCATTATAAATTTACAAGAGAATCAAACTTAATTTCGCGAAACAACTTTCTTCTGACGTCTCGGGTGCTTGACATCCAACGCCCTCTGGAAATCAAATTCAAGATGGCATTGTTGACATCCGTGCGAGAAAACGGTGGTCGGCTGTTCCGTCTTCTTCTACCTCCCCACGATTCTCTCGCTACAATTGGCTGAATGTGTGATGACGCAATCATTCGTGCAGTAAAATCTAATACGTCATCATTTGTGCCGTAAAAGACCCTTTTATGAACGATTTCTTGCCCCAGAAAATGACGTTTATAATGCTGGTATACAAAAAAATATTTTAACGCACTTTTTTCAATGAATTTGACTTCCTGGAGGTATTGGGAACAATGCCTAAATGTTTTTAATCACAAAGTTTGCAACACCATGTCCATATACTTACATAGGAATACACATTTCAGCTGCTTTTCAATAAATGTAGGTTTATGTGACAGACAGCTCTTTACCTTCGAAATACACTTTCCCATCAAATAATGGATCATTACTGAGTATATTGATTCCATTAATCTCGAAATTATGTCAAGAACTCGGTCGATCAAGTGTAGCTATTCAATATACAACAACGGTATTCAATATACAACAACAAATTCAATATACAACAACTAGTGGAGCTAAAAGAGCTTTCTCGCATTATCTCTAACTGTTGTTTTCCTAGGTGACTGCTTACAACCCTCACCCATCTACACAGAGTAAGGACAGGATAAATCGACTTAGAATTCGTTATCTAGGGAAGAACAAAGGTGCGCGAAAAACCTGCCGCGCAGGTGCAGTGTATTAGTGAAGTTCGGAGCGACAGTAATAAAGAAAATAATTATTTTAATGGTATCCATGAACATCAAAACTAAATTGGCGTTACACAAATCTTATCAATACACTCCATCCAACGAAATCTTCATTTCACGAGGCAGCGATTGATAACAAAAAGTACTTCTAACATTCTGAAAACGTATATCCATGCACAGTCGTGTATCGACTAGAAACCAATGGTCATTTCGTTTGGCAAAAGAATCGAAGAATAAACACTTTTTTCTAAAATCGTGAGCAACCCAAAATCCTTGAACACTGTGGTTATGCTCCAATTTTTTTCTGCGAGAAAACCGTGTAACCTTTTCCATGCATTCTGAGCAATGTCGACTAAATGCAATGCATTAATATTTTCCTTTGAAATATTTTTAAAACCCTATTATACATTTTTTTGCTTCATCGGAACTGATAATTAATTACTGGATGTGAACATTATTTTCTAGTAAAAACAAAAACGTGTTTGATATAAACCAATAACGAATAATAATATCGGCGGAAGTCCAGACGAGGGAGAAATCAAAGATGTGCGTATGCGTATGCGTATTCGCGCGCGCGCGCGTGTGTGTGTGTGTGTGTGTGTATGTGTGTGTGTTTGTGTGGGGAGGAGCTATGACCCTCCCCATAAACCAACATCTCTACTGTAAATTTACTCAATTTATTCAAAATAATTACCACATATAGATCTCTTCATATCCAACACGACATTCCCATTAGGAACATACTTCAGTCGATTTCTGATATAGTGAACTTATGGGGACTAACAATTTTGGTTCACTATATCAGAGGTTCATTATATCCGATGATGTCAAAATGAAATAGAATTTTTCCACAATTATTAATTTTATTAATATGTGGACGCATATATGGGGATGCAACATTCATTAACAGCACGAGCTGAAAATTTCAATATCTTTATTTGTCCTTAAAATATCAATTATTTTCAATTGCTTGCTTCGTACATTTTTCATTAGAAATTTCTCTAGATCCTTCTCCAGAGTTCGTGCTCTCTCTATACTTGATTCTGCACTGTGCTGTCTCTAAGTATCGAAATGCGGTCTTGATACCTTTCAATGTCTCTTACACTGTTAGAACACCGTCTCTCCGAAGGTCCTTCAACTCGCCTAAGAACATACGATATCCAATTAATTTCCAGGACTTATTTCCTACGTTCACTATAGCCCAAGTCCAGGTTCACTATAACCGAATCTTATGCTTACTTGTAATGTAAGTGAAACGGGACCAGTGACTTAAGTTCAATATAACCGAGGGTCCACTATGTCCGAGTTCACAACAACCTGAGGCGACTATAGTATGTTTCTTTTATTTTAGGCTAACAAATAAAATAATATTACTTCATAACTATTTATGGTTCAAACTGGTATTGCCTTCCCACTGAAATACTTTCTGCATCCGCCCCTGTCGTATCTTAATATTTATACCCGTAAGTAGTAAATTGCTTTCTTTGTTAAATATTCAAGAACACACGATTTACTGAAGAGCAATGTAAGATACTCTTTACATCAGTACACAGTAATTTTTCGTTTATTCGTTACTTCTTATTTATTACATTTACATTGAACTTTTTAGGTACTTTACATTTATTTACATTGTTATATTTTTTGATGATCAAAATAATAGATTCGTCAGTCCTATATAACAAAACAATTGTTAGTCGTTTTAATGCTTCCATTGAGTGCAAAATTTCGAGAAACTCTCACCTACGTAGTATTCCTTGCAATGTCTATGAATCCAGACGCGTCACAACGGCACCAAAAGAGCCGCGCCACACAATGCTTCCAGGCGGCGAACACGTTTTAACGCGCATTCTCTGCGTTTACAACCTCACATTCCTTTTCTACGGGCACCGACGGCGGTGAGAAGCCGCTAGCGAGGGCACAGGTGGTCCCACCGTCCGTCCCTCCCACCGACCCCCCATCCGCGACGAGCGGGCAGCGCACCCTCCTCTTCCTCCCTGCTCTTAGTCGAGGGCAGGGGAGCACTCGGCTTGGCGCAACTATTTGGACATCCCCCGAATCCGGCATTGCCGCACTGCCCTGGCCGTCGCGCGCCCGCGCCCGCGCCCGCGCCCGTCCTCGCCCACTGACAACTTTCGCAAGCTCCGCCGTCGGACGCGACCGCGGTGGCGGGGTGCAAACACACAGCCCACGCGGACGGGCAGTTTGCGTTTACTTCGCCCGTCGTCACACAACCCTATCGGGGTCCTATTCAGAGCGACTCTCGCTTCCCGACGCGGCCTCCCTTGTCTGCGCGGTGCTCCAACGGGTGAGCCGGAGGGAGGGACTGACGCGAGATAGGGAAAGTCCGGCGCGAGTGACACGTGCGAGGGAGGCGGAGCGAATCCTGGTGGTTGCGGTGACGATGTCGACGATGCGACGGCATCTCGCGGCTCGTGGCGAATCCTTTTGTTTACGCACACGCCAGCACGTGCGCCTTGGACGAGAGGAGACGCAGTCAATCAGTCAAACACGGAACGAAACCTGCTAAGCGAGCTTAGCACGCGATGTTGGCGCTCCGGGGGTACAAAAGATGCGAAATAAACAGAGCGTAGGAGGGTGGGGAGTCAATACACACAAAAACTGCCGAATTTCTTAACGTTCTGAGGAAACAAAGTGTCAGGCAATTTTTCGAAATATTTGAGCCAGCAGATGTTTCGCATTCATATGACATTCGAGTTATTCTATGAAATTCACTAATACTTGTGTTTATCTTCAGTTCTCAATTCTAAATCAATAATCAAAAGATTTTAAAAAAATGTATAATTAAGTATTTATAACCTAAGAGGAAAAGAAAAAAATAAGTACGTAAAAAATACCTGGTCCAAAATATATTTTACTTACCCAAAACATCACGTTAAATCCAAAGATAACATATTTCAAACAGCAACTAACTTCACTTGTGTCTCTTCTGTATTTCCGAACAGGCATTTTGACAACATTTAGAACACAAACCTCACCCGAAAAACTAAATATAAAATCAGCTGTTTACTTTTGACTCTGTTATCGTAGCCATCACTTCACACATTCACAAAGTACTCGCACAGAACGTTCGCACGACCAGCGCCAACAAAATGAAGCAGACAACTGACTGATTCTGCTGGTGTCCGTGACAGGAGCAGCTGGCAGCACCATCCAAATATGGCGGTCGTTTCTAACATGTTAAATGGAAAGATAGTTCACTTCACACGTTCTGCTCGTGAAGATTAAGGAATCACTATAAAAATATAGTGTACTGTGTGGTATAATTACAAGTAATATTTTACGATCATTTGTAATTTTGTATCCTAAAAAATCGTTAAACTATTAGGTAAAAAATACTTCACTAAATGAATTGTTTTCTCTTGCATTGAAATTCTCTGCTCTTGTTAATAAGATGGAAATCAGTAGACAGTTGTTACATCGTTTGCAGGTAAATTAAATTGATTATGTTGATAGCAGTATTCTATCAACTACAATATTCTTTTGTGTGATGTATGATTTCACAGTACTTATGCACTTCGTAGTAATGAATGAACTGCTAGGCGAATAAGTTAGGGAAATAGAATATTTTAGGTTATGTTTATGTTATTCATTTTAGCAGTAAGTAATCATTAAAGAACTGTAAGTTTACACTCAATTCTACTGTTACAGCCGACTCTTGCTGGCCAGTTAGCTCTCGTCAGATCCTTTCATGCGACACCAGCATGTCAGAAAGTGCAAGCAGGGCGTTACAGGATCACCACTAAACGTGACAAACCATTAACCTATGAAATGTCCAATCCTCCTCACCAAATTGCTCACAGAAAATCGTGGAACTCTTGGAATACTGGTAAGCTACTGACAGAAGCAAACTAATTTGGAAATGTCTTTATATGCTAAATTTTAGTTTTCTTTAGAACATATGTATGGTTTACTAAAACTTGACATTTTTAATTTCAGCAAATATTCTTGGAGGTGTTCGCCCTGCAGAAACTACAATTGAAGATCTATTTATTCGTAAATTTATGTCTGGTACTTGGCATAATTTATTTTTATCTGAAGTAATCATCAAAAGGCAACACAATATTATTCGAATTGCAGGATTGGTAAAACAAGCAATCTCTGCTCGTAAAATGTATTTCTTGATAGGGTTCACAGAAGAAATATTAAGTTGTTGGCTCCAATGTCCAGTTAAACTTGAATTACAGACTGTTGCAGATCCAAAGGATGCTATTTTCAAATATATATAATTTTGTTTTGAGTTGTACTTAGATAATAATAGTTAAAAATAAATAAATAAAATGTATTTTACACAAATTTTGAATCTAAATATCCTGTCCCCTTACTTGAACAGTTGCATGCCAATCAATGCCATTTATAGTGCAAAGGGTCCATGGCAAACCCTAGAGTAAAAGATAAAATATACTAAGGGAAATTTTAAATAATTAAGAATTGATGTTACGTATATTTAGCAATATTTTACTATCGTTTTCAACAAGTGTGATCAGTTTTTGAGTTATGGGAAAAGCTTATATATTGTGATCATGTTCTGTACTTTCGGTTAGAACACAGATGCAAGTTATGATTGTTTTTAATAGAAGTAGTTCAACATTGACTATGTTGCTCCAAATAACTGTTATTTACACCAACAGAAACTGAAATAAGATTGCAACATATTAATGGGCAAAGCTGGAGTTTCCACAAAGTGATTACACATGCCGACAGTTTTGAATATTATTTTTTACACCTGATAAGCATTGAAAACTGAAAAGCCCTAAATGAAGAAATAACGTCTTACCTAAAAAAAGATGGAGGAAAAAAACACTAAGATCCATCATTGACACCCCCCCCCATTATTAAGCAAATTAAAAAGCTAAAGTATAACTTTTTTTTTGTGTTGTCAAAATAGTAAAACTGCAAGTATCATTCAGGAAGGGAAGCTTAGTTTGTTGAAGAAATAAGCTCAGTATTGACTCTTTGGTTCCTGTAAATTTGTATTAAAGGTTGTGGTTTGGTCGTTGACCTTGTACAATCTGGTAATAACTTTACATGGCAAGTACCATGTTAAAATGTGGTTAAATACTGAAACATAAACGAATGACCAAATAAAGCCAAAGCTACTTTTCTAAATTAGATATTAGTGGATGGTATCGTATATCCAGTTTTGATGAAAACCAATTATAACATGATATTTCTCTATTGTTTTCAACACATCTGATGTGGAATATAAAATGATTGAACAAATTGATCATATTGGCAAACATTTTGGGGGGAAAAAAGAAAAGGAAAAGAAAAAAAGCTTTCTTAGTATTAGGAGATCCCAAATCAGGTTTTTCCATTGAAATCTCGAAATTGATTTTCCACAGCATTACATAACTTTCTCTTTACTACGTATATTACTTTGAATGTACGTATATGTAACCAAGAAAGAAGAATAATGGAACCAGATAGATACCTAAACCCAGGGAAGCCCAGAAAAAACCAAGGACCTGGGGCAGTAGATCCATCTCTAACCAAAGTTCCTCTTATTTACTATTATTATTAATAAATTTGAAAGTGAATCATATTTAAACTACAGTTCAATATATTTTCTTGAAAAAATGTATTAAAAGAAATACATATTATACAAATTTTCAGGGCCGTAGTTAGGTGGGGGCCTGGGGCAAGTTGCCCCAGCTGCCCTGCCCTCTGAAAGCGCCTTCTCAAACCAGATCCTGAAATATAGACCAAGAGGAAGGGGAGAACTGGGCTCACCAAGAAAAAGATGGGAGGTCCAGAAACTCCTCAGCAGCAACTAAGGGAATACTGGATTCAAAGGAACAGGCCACAAGATATAACCTTTTTAAAATTGCATGATGATAATATTTATTTACAGAATTGTGTGTACAATATATATTTTTTCTGTATTCAGAATTCCATTATTTCCAATAAAAATATTTAATGAATTTTAATGAGTGACTCCAGAATGAATGAATGAATCCAGATGCATGTCAAAATGCCTTTTTATGGTTTTAACAATTTGACAAAGACTTCTGACAATAGGTATAATTTCTGTACTTCTACAGTTGCTTTAGATTTTCATTTTGCCTATTTTAGCTTTTGATGCTTATTTGTTGTTCTTTGCCTTATTTTGACCTTCTTTGTTTTCCATCATTATTTTCCTTTTTCTCCTATCACCAATCTCTATCAAGTTGGAAACTTACTTGCAAGTTTGGACAACATGAAGACACTGTGATATTTTGTCTTTCTCTACAAGCAGAGGCATGATATCAAGCAAGAGGTACTGAACTTGGGTTCCAAGAGCTGTAAAAATAATTACAAGAATGCCAGATTATAGTTGTTGGATTTCTTTCTCGCTGAAAGATTTTTTTTAACTCCCGAGGAATCCAATCTCATCTCTGAGTAAGCCCTTCAATCCATTTTGAGGACTGTACATGGTGAAAGATATGGGCATTCTCAATTACTCACAATTTTGAAGAATAATATATGTACATGTTTTCACTTTTGCCTTTCCAGGATTTAAAAGAGAATAGTTACGTTAGTATTTTGTAGTGGCAGTGTTGCTAAAGAAACAAATTTGTAGTCATTACAATAAGATTTAATGTACCACTAAGAATAATTTTCAGTAGAAAAACTGAAAAACTATCTTTCTGATTTGAAGTGTGCAAGACAAAAAGTATCTGGGGGTTACATGCCATCAAGATTACAAAGAAAAGATCATTGCTAAGGAGGCAAACTTTTGTTAAGAGGAAATATTTGAATAATTTTAATTATTATGAACTTTTTAGAATAAATTCTTTAATTATTATTTTTCATTGTTTGCATTCCTTTTTCACCCCTATTTTAGCCAAAATAAATGTCTTTTTGCTGCCTATTTTGGTAGAAATAAATACCTTTCAAAACATTGTACAAAAGTAAAATACATTCCTGAACTTCAGAACTCTATTAATGAGGTTCTTCCAATTTTTTTCTGGTTTTATAAACCGAATCTTGCAATTTTTTTTCTTTTTCTTTTACGTTTTGTCTAATTTCTTTTAGCAATGTGTAAGTCTATCTCTTTCTCTTTTAACATGTGGAAATCATTCTATAATTTTCATAGGTAGTCTGTTTCCCATTGGGCGTTATCCAAGTTTTCGGAAGTTTTAAAGGAAACAAAAATGAATAATAAAATAATTATGACTTTAAGGAAAATAAATTAAGAAGCAGTATCTGAAGTTAAATTAAAAAACAATCTTTCAGAGAACATGTACATTAAGAAAGGTTTCTGGCAAAGGTGTAGAACATTGTCTACTTTATATAAAATATTTTTTAAGAGATTGTTGGAAAATTGGGGGAATGTGCTATTAAGGAGGTGCCTTCTGAAAATTATACTACATCTTCACTTTGTTATTTGCTAATGTTCAGGTAATAACCGGGCAAGATTATGAAGAAATGTAATATTTGTTGTTGTTGTTGTTGTTGTTGTTGTTGTTGTTGTTTTTTGTTTTTTTTTTGTTGTTGTTTTCTTCAAAGAACATAAAGCAAATAAAAATTAATTTTTGAAAAATATTATATATGGGCAAGGATTAATTAATCAAAGATTGGGTACAGAAATCAATCAAATTAATCAGAAATCAATCAAATAAATCAAAGTGTTGGATGCAGGAAAGGAGTAACTAAAGGATGTAATGTGTTTGATTCTTTAGCTATCAATATTAATAAGAGAGAAGATGAAAATATCAGATGTAGAATAAATAAAGGACAATAAATACAAATACAATAGAGTGGTCACTCTTGTAGCAGTACATGGTTTTTAATTACAGAAAAATTGAAACAGTTCAGATATCTTATATGGACACACACTAATAAGATAGCATTTAAGTAATGTTTTATATGGACACACACTAATAAGATGGTGTTTAAGCAATGTTTTGAAGAATTTATCATCAGATAATTTTATGGTGACTGGGAGATTATTAAAAAGCTGAGCTGCAATGCAGAAAGGATCTTTATTAGTTGAAGACTTGCTAGTAAATATCCTGTGATAGTCCCTATGTCCTCTAGTATGATAGTTTTGTATTTCTTTATTACTCACAAAATATTGATTCTGATTATTTCTCAATAGTTGTATTACTTTGTAAGAGTAGAATGCTACAACAGTCAGTAAT
The DNA here is from genome assembly GCA_011170035.1 of Teleogryllus occipitalis. Lineage (NCBI taxonomy): Eukaryota > Metazoa > Arthropoda > Insecta > Orthoptera > Gryllidae > Teleogryllus > Teleogryllus occipitalis. Next base: position 68,653 of record BLKR01005532.1, on the reverse strand, counting down.
TCATATTTAATAAAGAAATTTTTACAGAACTGTCTTGGATTCAGTTTGAAAATGATTCTGGTACATTTCTTTTGTAGGACCATTAATCTATCCATATTATTTTTGTGTTGTACCTCCTCATATTTCAATACCATATTGAAGTTGTGAGAAGATTATGCTGTAATAAATTAACAGAAGTGAGTCACTTTCCAGGTATCTGGAAAAGTATCTCAAGAGGAATGTATTTGAGTTTATTTTACTACAAAGTGTGTCAACTTGTTTGTTGTAAGTTAAGTTCTGATCTATGAATATTCCTAAAAACTTATGGCAATCAATGTGATTCACTGAATCAAATGACGAGATCTGAAATTTCTGATGTTTTATGTAATAAATTCTTTGAAAGAGGTCAATGTTCTATGGTTGTCTAGTTTAGAGTGGATATAATTATCATATTAATTGTTTATTCCCATGAAATAATGAAATAGCTGAATGTGTGTATAATTTATTATAAATTTTTAAACAAATTTATTATTAAGAAATGTGTTTATACATAGAAAAAGTTAAAAGATATGAATGTAATGTTGCAGAGTCTATTTATGTCACTCTTTGTTCAATGTTTTGACTACTAGTTTTGCAAGATGTAAAAAGCACATGGAGATTAACTTTATTGAAGTTCCTAACTTATTTGTTTGAAAAGTATTGGAAATAAATGAATTGTTTTTATCAATTAGGAAGATATTATTTAAAACAAAATGAATACAAAAATAATGATTTTTAAATGTTAATTGTTATATTTTGTTTCAATGTAAATAGTGGAGACACTTGAGATCTTTTTCACTTGAACAACTTACTGCAATCAAAGATAATTTCAAGGGGAGGCCATGGGGGACAATAATTCCCATTTGAATGTTTACTGAATTAAAAAAATTACTAGCTGGATCCATCAGAACATTCCTCACTTTTTTAAAAAATATTTTTTTAATATTTAAAAAATGAAAATAGGTTCATACCGGATCCCAACTTCGAAGGCCAACTTTTAACTTTCTTTTATATGCATATTTCTTATGTACAGTATAATGTATGTAGTAATGAGTAAATTTCCTCAAAAATTGTTCCAAACATTTTCTTTGATTTTCTCATGGGAATAGAAGGAAATATACTTCTAAAGATGGCATATGTCTGATTTTCACTGATGATTCTGAATTTTCAAAAATTGCAAGTGTTTGAAATTTCTTGGACTCGCTTGAACAACTACATTATTCTAGAGATAATTTTTTTTTTTCAATTAGAATTTGTACTCCACAAATAGTTCTTTAATAAATAGCATGTATATTTTTTCAAAAATATTAATAATTTTCTTGTAATTTTGAGTGAAATATGGGCAATTTTCAAAGCAAGATTAACTCAAAAGTGGTAACAATTTATTCTTTGAACTTTTGGTATGAGTAATGCAAAGTGAACATACACAACAAAGTGGGTCAACATAAGGACACAAACACTATTTTGATGTATTACTTTGATTTTCCAAAATTAACACAAATGTAATTTTTTTAAATTTCTCTCTCATGTTAATATTTACGGATATTATAGAGGTGTTTTATACATCATTGTTGTTGTGAGTACAAGAACTTTAAATGATTTTGGATACAGTTTCTTGAAAAATCAAAAATTTTCTGTGAAAATTAAATAAAAATTGGGCATTTTCAGAAATGCTCAAACAATAATTGCTCAAAAACTGCCCCAATTTTTCAATGATAATTTGCATACAAGATTTTACTGTTCTATTACATTCTTGAAATCATATTTTAGTTTTTCTCTTAGTTGATCGAAAATTTGAGAAAAAATGTCAATTTTTGTGTGCCAATAGGTTACAACTGGATGAGAGGGATAGAATGATGGTGGGGTAAAATGAAAAAGCTAGCCCACACTAAAGAGATTTGGAAACTATCATGTACAAAAAGTCTGGTCCAAACATGTTAAATTTACCAAACTTAATTGAATATTATTGGCTGGGCCAAATTTACCTGCAAGACAAACAAGAAGTTGTCTTGGGTTTGCATCTTTGGGGGGCCTGTCTCCAAAAAGAATTTATAACACCGTGGAAAAAATGTCATGCAATATGTTTATTGTGACTGAAGCAATAAGAAACCCAGTGTATATCAGTATTTGAATTCAAGAAATTAAAAATGTATGTGGAAATCTGATTGTGACTTTTTGGGTTTCCCGCAAGAGGAAGTAGAGAGCGCTGGAGACGAGTCAGAACAGATGAACGAGTTGCTACAAGGCACGCAGAACAGTCAGTGTGTGGTAACAGAAGGTGTAGAACGGTGCGGAACAGAGAGTATAGTGCTGAATGTTGACCAGATCCACATGTTGTAATATGAAGTTTTATCATTATAATATTTCTTTATTTTAAAACTAAGTTTCTTTAACAATCCTGAATAATCTGATTCCCACATGTATTTAAATAAAAAACTAATAAGTGTGTTCAATTCTATCAGTAATTTATAAATTTTCATTTGTATTTGTACAAAAAGTTATTCAATTATAATTAGTGTTTTTTTGAGAAAATATGGAGAATATTTTCTGGACGGGAAGCCCCTACAGGATGTTGTGCAAGGGAGCCTCACAAAACCTAAATTCAGTCTTGATTATAGACTAGTCATGACAGGCCTAGTGACGTGTGGATTTAATTTTACATAGGTTTCTAGTTTCTGCTCATTTCTAAAGAAGGGTCCCAAACATTTTGCATAAAGAAATTGCAATATTCAAAACAGCGTTTTCACTTTCTCATATACATACATATATGTGGAGTAATGTACATAGTATAGAGAATGTTATATATGGAGTTTTAAATTTCAACGGAAACAGACGTTTTGGGCTCCCTTGATATGCAAAAGTTGTTTTTTTTTAAACCATCCATCTGTCTGTGAACACTACTAGCACCTAAACCATGCGCAGGACTTTTTCCAAATTGAAGAAACCCTTGTCAATCTGGCTCTAATTGAAGCTTTGAAATTTTGAAAAACATTCTTTAAAATTTGAGGATACTTTACATGAAGCCCCTGGGACATTTTCAAATTTTCTAAAAAACGGCTCCAAATTTTTTCTATAAATTTATTGTAAGACTAGAGTAAAATACACTTATAAAAATGGCATAGGTTCAATTTTCACGGTTAACTCTGAATTTTCAAAAATTGCAAAAGTTTGAATATTTTTTGGGGTCATCCCACAACTACAAAATTAAGACAGAGATTTTTCCTTCAAATGAAATTTATGTCTCATTAGCAGTTCTTTCATTAAAGTCATTTACACATTTTTGAAAATTTTAGTACTTTTTGCGCATTATTGCATGCAATATTTGCAACTTTAAAAAATTATCCCCCAAAAAAGATTTTCTCAAAAATGACTCCAAATTTTTTGTTTCAACTTTTGGTAGGGATAGTGTTAAATGTACTCTATTAGAGGACTTAAAAAGCATTTTACCCTATTATTTTGTTTTTACAAAAAATACAAAAATGAATTTTTTGACCAAAATTTCTCAAAAACTTAACAGTTGTCTGTTGAAATGAGCTCAAATTTTTGCATTTTGAAAAACGCTCAAATGCCATTTTCACAAAAATGACGGTATTTTTTTTTAATATCTGTCATGCTGTTAATGTGCACATTTCCATCAATTTGTAAACAGTGTTGCACCTTTGAGTGGAAATGAATTGTATGACTTCAAATGAAGTTTTTTGAAAACTCAATAGATTCCTGTGAAGAAGAGCTTACAATTTCGCATTTACAGTAACGCTTAAGAGCCATTGTCTGAAAACTGGCTCTAAATTTTTCAATGAAAATTTCTATTTTGAACGAGGTTTTACTATTCTCTAATATTCTTAAAGTAATATTTTGGTTCTACCATTAAGAAACCGAAAAATTAATAAAATAAAAAAAAACAACCATAAAGCCAGTTCACACACGGAAAATTAGAAAACATTACTACGTGAAAGTCTGTGCTGTTCTGAAGCACCACTAGTTAAAATTGTTTTAAAAGTGAGAATAATTTCACACCGGAATCCAACTACTTTGGTCAACAAAAATAAACTGGTCTATAAAAATACAAAACACTTAAAACACAGCTTACACAGTACACTTGTAAACACAAAGGAAGGAAATAAATAACTAGTGATACTCATCCTAACAAGTTCATAGATATCTCAGTATTGATACATCACAATGCTAGATTAACTGATTTGAACATGAAACATATATGAATCTGCTCAGTATTGCCTGTTGGTGTTTCGGCATAATATTACACATAATTTCCATAAATATAGTTTGAATAAAATCGCTACATATAATGAAAAGATTCCTATTACAGGCTAGAGAGAATGTTAAAATCAGATTTTCAAAAGTAGCTGTCACAAAAAGCTGTGCACAATGGAAAAATTCTGTCATAGAATGTCCAAGAAGGCTACATTTTGTAAATTGAGGCACAAACAAACTTAACTTGCGTCCTTAAAACTGATTTTAAAACTCTATTCGAAAAAAATATTTTAAGGCACGATAAAGGAGGCTCAGGGCATCAATTGACGCCACTGTTGTGCCTCTGAAGTCAGCTGCCCTCTGAAGGAGAAATTAGCGGCCGGCAGCTCTGATCGGTAGTTTCCCATGGTTTCTCTGATCAACATCAGGCAAATGCTGGAGCAGCTCCCTTACAAACGGGCCATAGTCCACACGCAATCTTTCCTTCCTCTTCATTTTCCTGTCATTACTCCTTAATTACACACACGCACACGCACACGCACACGCGCGCGCGCGCACACGCACACGCACGCGCGCACACACACACACCCACACCCACACCCACACACACACACACACACACACACACACACACACAACACCCACCCACCCACACACACACACACACACACACACACACACCACACACACACACACACCCACACACCCACCCACACACCCACACACACACACACACACATACACACCCACACACCCACACCCACACACCCACACCCACCCACACCCACACACACATACACACACACACACACACACACACACACACACACACACACGGAAAGGGCCGTTTTAACTGCTTTGGAACCCTTGGGCTTATTTTGGGGCCCTCTATTCTTACTTTCACCGATCTCGCACCCCCCATTTCGATGCTGAAATATAAAGAAATTCTCATCAATTCACATTGTATCTTGTACTTTTCAAAAATATTTCGAAAGTATTTCTTAATGTTTCAATTTAACATTATTCAAACGAAAAAATTAAACACATATAAGCTTAAGCTGTAAGTAAGTAAGAACAACAGATTTATAATTACATTGAAAAAGGCTAATGAAACAGTTTTAATTCTTTATTGTATTACACATTATAAAATTGATTCACATGAACCAGTTGCATTCCTTATTATAAAAATTATCCAATGATGCAGGACACATTTCTTATTATGCCAATTTTATGCGTATATGTATGATGTATTAATCATACATCACTTTTTTATACGTTTTAGCAGCCCGTGCGTTAACACGGCTCTGCTCACACGCACTACACCTGACTCGTCGGGAGCTTAGATCTTTTCCCGCCCGAGGCGGTGCCACGCTGGTGAGAGGTACCTAGTTGGGGAAAAATCCCGGCAAGCTGACGTACATTGGCGTCGGATCTCGCCATTCATCGGGGCAAGATCACCGCCATCCCACGTGATAAAAGCACGCACTACACTTACGGGACTCATGAACTGAGAACCGGAATAATAAATGAATCTGATTTTAAGGTCCAAGCAATGAGATAGAAATCTAGCTAGATAGTAATTCAAGCTCGTGGGGTCCAAGGTCGCATCGTTAACGATTTATGCACGGTGATAAAATGTGTCAAGAGCGGAAATGTGTTTTGCGGGTTGCATGTATACCTGATTTCACACTCCATGGAGTGTAATTCTAACCGTCAGTAATACACTTACGGGTTTTTGTGTTGATAGTTTCTTATAAACCGTCGAAAACGCTATTTGCCCTTAACTACCTTCTGCCCATATTATAGATTGGTTACTTTAAATAAATATCCTTCAAAAATATTTGAATCGCGCTGATGAGAAAGGGAACAAGTCATTTCTTGCCACTTTTCGGGAGGAAGGAAACATTAAATAATATTCACACATGTTATATTATCCTGTCCAATTTTTCCTTTTGAATTCACTATGTATAGCCTCAACACTATTATGACGTGATTACTTTCTTCTCGGTGCAATTTGTTTTGCCTTAAAGAAGAACTTTCTGAAATAAGAAAATGGTATTTTTGACTTGTTCCTTTTCTCCTCATGCTGATTCGTTTATTTTTTGACTGGAACAAATACCCCAAACTTGCTAAATATTTCATATTTGTAATATTTAATATTTAAAAATTGTATACTGGAAAAGTGTTGATAAAAATTGAGCTTTATGAACCCTAGAACAATTATTCAGTTCATACACTAAATTTTATGTCGAAGTAGAAAATTTTGTTTAATTTTCAAATGTTTATTAATTAATAGACACGATAGGTATTTGATGTATGAATATTCATAGTGTTCACACTCGTTTAAAATTAAAAGTGATTTGAAACAGTTATTGCCATAAATGAATTTATCTAGAAGACACCTATTTCCTGAAGACACACATATTTCTCTTTGAGTACCGCTGAAGAGCACCATCCGAGCTTTACTACTTGGCTTTATTGCTGATGCTGGTGAACTTCGCTGGGAACCAGTCATAGTGATCGGTGTATCTAATTCGCTTCTAGATACGAGGAGTGGGGCAGCAGTTAATTGTTTTTAAGACTACTCTAAAACCAAATTATAGTTTTTTTCTATGTATGTAGTTTTTATTACATGAGAGCAAAAATGTCCTATTATCATATGTCAACAACGGTCATTTTAATCTTTTATTTATGATTCACTACGAGTGAAAAAGGAGAGGAAAGATGGGAGACAGGAGATCAACAAAACGTGTATAAATACATCAGTCAGTTTAAAGAACCTCGCTGTTTGTGCTTTATTTTAAGTCTACAAGTTGCTTTGCTTAGTAACTACCAACAAATAGTCGTTTACCCGATGTAGTAGTTTTCCGTGGTTTCTCCGATCAACACCAGGTGAATGCTGGAGCAGAACCTTAACAAACAGGACACAGACCGCGCGCGATCTTTCCTTCCTCTTCCTTGTCCTATCCTCTCCCATTACACACACACACACACACACATGCACTACACTACCACATATTCTGGGAGACCGGTCGGGAGCTTAGAGCTTGTCCCGACTGGGACGGTGCCCCGTTGGTGGGAGAGAGTCCTGGTTAGGGGAAATCCCACTAGCCGACTGTAGGTCGGCGCCGGATCTTGCCATCCAGCGGGGGAAGATCACAGCTGGAACAAAACATGCACTACACGTACGGGACTAATGACCAAAGCAGTTGACGCGCCCGGAAACACGAAAAAGTCAATCAATCAATCAATCAATCAATCGATCAGTCATGTCCGATGTCATCTCCTCAATTCACACAAGTGTAGTACGTCTGAATCAGCAAAATGACCGGTTGCCTTTTTAAATTAATGTTTTTATGCTTCCCCTTTGTATTTGAATATTTGATACCTAATACATGCCTTGAACCATGAATAAATATTTTCAACTGTGATCTGGAGGACCCGACATTTAGCAAGAATAATCATCTCCGACAAAGTGGTATAAATACCTCTTAAATCACCTCAGTTTTTATGAATATTTCAGTAACTTCCTCATTCTTAAAACTTACTGAGTTTGAACATGTAACTGCATTTTCAATAAAGTTTGACCATAGGGAAACTGTAAAAGAAAATTCTAAAATAATTTATCTCTTTAATTTTCGTAAACAATATGTCCATTTACTTACAAATATTTTCACGTCTCATAACCAGAAACTAGTAAGTTAAAAGAGATGGTGATTTGATTACACATTTTGTTTTCGACAAAACTAAATACATTTATTCCTTAATGAACTAAATGTAAGAACAATTATTAATTTCTGTAAAAGAACTTATAATTAAGAACAGTTAACGAACTAAAACATAACCTAGTCTGAACTACATTCCGCAACGTTTCTACTGTACCGGTTTTGGTGTCTTTATCAAGTGTTGAAATTTTACAAAAACTTACAACTAAATCAACGTTTCTGTAAAAAAATAAAGAAAATCTAAGTTATTAGCAATAGTTCATAATAAAATACTAACCTTTTAAATTCTGTGGACAATTTTTCAAAACAAAACTTTGGGTAATCTTTAGAAGATGATTTGATCTATTCAATTTCTTTCACAACGTCAATAGGTGATAATCCTCTTTCAAAGATGTTTTCCTCTTAAAATAAGGAATCAGTTGTATTCTCTTTCAATCAATTATGCCAAGTTTTTTAGTAATAAACGTCCCAATGGATTTTGTGCTTCCCCAAGGATGTTATTGTAATTTAATCTTTGCAAATGAAAATCACCAAAACTTTTAGACGAAGAATAACAAAATTTCACTCTTCAACACTAACCTTCCAACAAGAAAAACTATGGTTTAAATCTAAACAATAACGAAATTAAATAAGTAATCATTTTAAAAGTATAGTAATGGATTAAGTGGGTATCTATGAATTGTATTCATTCGTCAAATTCATGCTCACAAATTTCTTCGACCATGATCTTTTCACTCACAAATAAAATATTTTTATTTTCATAGTGTAAACTACACCAGCTCTAAAAGGTTAGGCCGTGACTACTTTCAACTATTATCGATCCTTTTAAATTAACAATAAGTTATCCCAAACAGATGACAAATTGCGCAGCTGTCTTGGGATATCTCTCAAAATTTCCGTTCCACCGGTAAAATGCGCAAAAGAAAAGTTATTAAATAACATTCCATCGTCGTATGAACATTATTAACTGTCTTGTTAATTGTTTTTCAAAAAAAAAATTTCGCCAACATCCTTCTCCTACCTACTAATGGTAAAGTATGGAACATCAGATGGCTATTTACATTGTGTAGTAATTTACTTTGCTGTAATTCATGGTAATATAAAAATTAATAAATGATCGATAATAAAGTATAATGTAACACTTTTTATATTAGTTATTTTTTATTTCATTTGTCATTGTTTCTCATTACCAGTCCAGTATCCCTGAGCAAGATACTGGGCATTTAATCAACAAAATGAGACCATGATGCCATGAAATTTACATTTTTCAAGAGCGTATATAAAAAAAATTGTTTGGGGTATTGTCAACAATGAAAGCAGCGAGAGGAACAAAAAAAGAGGTATGGCACGCATTGTATTATTATCTCCTATTTTTATATCCTTATTGTCTCCTACGAACTTGTATTGTGCAAGGGAAAGCTGCTCTCAGTACTCTTTTATCACAGAGGTGTTTTCTAAGCTACCTATACCATTGTGAGAGAACGATTTCCTAGTACATGGATTTATTGGAAAATTAGAACGTTACACATTCTGCTTCCATGTGCTTTTTAATTATCTCATTTATTGTCGAGAATTTCCCCATTTTTGCTCTTCTAAATTCCAAAACAGAAAACTGTATTTTGTCGTACTGCTGTGACTGTAAAATCAAATGGAGTTTTCTACCAAAACTACCCATTGCTCCGACTCCATGGCCAACTCATTGCTATCGGTTTCTAAGAATACACTGCACTTCGATTTCCGCAGAGGGTGTTCAATAGTTTCAACTAGGTTTGTCGATAGGTAAAACTTTCCTAAACGTTCAACAATAATATAATTGCTTTTGATTTCTATCTATAGTTTGTAATTGGGAAAGAGGTGCAGATAGTTCGTTCTATTCGGACAGAAGCAAAATTTGAAATTATCTCACCAATTACATGAAATTTATCAAAAACTTAAATCATCTCAGAACACTCCTCAAATAATTCATTTCTCGGATAAAATAAGAATATTAATAATTTCTCCTCTTGCTCCGTTTCTCCATCATTTCTATTAATTATAATCTGCTAGCGGGTCTTGCTGAATAATACCGCCGCAGTTGTTAGAGCTCGAATAAATGAGGACGCAATCTAGTTGCTTTGAAGAAATACATTGTTCATAGGAAAAAAATCGGCTTATCCAAAAAATACTCCTTCCTCTCACAACACTCTGACAAGCTGCGACAGAAGAAAGATGAAAATAATCATAAAGTTATTAAATTATATTTTTTTAATGTTTATAAATAACCATTAAGGTGGTGAGTTGTCAAACTTGCACCCGGTGAAGTAGGTGCGAGTTCAGGAGCATGGATCCCGTACGCATCTAGATCACCATACATTCTAATGCATACTTAGCTACGTACATGAACAAACATAACATGCTTTCCGAACAACTGTACTACATAAACCACTTCAAATATAAATTTTTCATCATCTATATATGTCACGGTTTGAACCAGTCTTAATCGTGCCGTTACCGTTTCTGGCGCGGAGAGCCGGATGGTCAAGTTCTAGAAGTCACGTTCGTATAGTAAAATGGGGAAGTTCGTATAGTGAAAATGTGATATCAAATCGATTATTAGATATCAAATCAGGTGTATGTGCATAGTATACACAGTTGTGGTATCAAAACCTATATGCCTATATTATTTGCATATTTACAGTTTACAAGTATCAAATCTTATCCGTATACCACGCGGTAGCATTGTTCCTTCAGATCGTGCACTAGCCTTCCGTAGACCTTTTATATGTTCCATATCTAATCGATTGAAGCAGTAAAGCAAGTGCAGAAAAAGCGGCTCTATTCTCAAACAGAAACAATGGGGCGAATGCCATTTGCGAATCACTAGTTACACGTCGAAAGGCAGCACGACTGAATGCCCTCTTCAAGACGTTCACAAAGCAACAAAAAATAGGACAATTGTAGACTGGAACTATTTGCCTATGAAGGGGTAGTAACTCTTCCCAGAAACACGGAAGTTACGCATTCGAGAGGTCTCGAAAGCATGGATGTAGAGTGGAGCGATGTACAGTGACGTTTATCGGGATAAGAGAAGGCCTACAAAAGTGAGGGCAAAGTGCGGTGCATATACTCACCGTTAATGTTTTACTTACTGGGTAGAGAAAGGACATGCAGTGAAGTGTGGGTGTAGAGTGAAGATGGGAACATTTTACCTCTTTTCTTATATTTGTCTATTTGTGTTTACATTTTATTATATTTTTTGTTTATTGTTATTATATGAATATACAAGTATTTGTGTTTTTAATATTTGTATACATTGTTTTTTAATTTTTTATATTTGTACTGTTTTTCTGCTTAATTGCCACCGAGTGAATGCTCATTTGCAGAAATAAATTATTATTATTATTATTATTATTATTATTATTATTATTATTATTATTATTATTATTATTATTATTATTATTGGGCATTGTTTAAGTCCAAAGATTCGTACCCTCGAAGGGAGAGGTCCATAAGGTATTCCAACAAATCACATGGTTTAACTGGTAATCCGTTTACTGTCGCATTTTTAGAGATTCTTCTTTCTGAGAAATCTTACGGCTCCACTCGGGACAAGTTTACCAACCCGGTTCATCGACGATGCATCGTTCTTTTGCTTTAACAATCTCCCAAGAAACATTATCTGATTTTGAATGTTATAAAATTAATCAGGATCCGTTTGCGGAGGGATTTCCCTTATTTCGGTATCCTCGTTGAAGCAGATGATTTCTTTTCAGAATAAAACTCGTCCGCAGCCCCATTCAGGGTTACCGTCATTGAAGCAGAGATCCCTAGGGTTCATTTGAGGGTGGGGCACGATCAGATTGGACAGGTAATTCCAATACTCCCGGAATGGGTACTCCCAGATTGTGTTGAGATCAAGAATGTTTTCGTTCCTTCCAATGGAGTTATCTCTTTTAGCTACGAACGTGATATTTCTGCCCTTACTATGAGCTTTCTCTTCCCATTTGTTCTCATGCTTTTCGATTGCCTCAATCTGTGTCAGCGTCGGTCCAACGTCCCCGCCAATAATGTCCGTGGTTTGTCAAGATGTTCCGTCTTCTCTAGTCAATTCGGAAGTTTAGCGACTTTTAAAGATATTTAGATAGATTAAGTTACGAGGTATCAGAGTGTTCAATAGTCAAGCATGCATTTGAGAGCAAAACAAATTTCTTTTCGGTTCATAGAGACCCGAAAAGTGCAGCAGAGTTAAGTGGAAAGTGCCCTTTACGTTTCCTTAGCTTCAGGATTATCTGATCTTTATTCGGCGCCGTTATCTTTGATCCCTTCTTAATGCGCATAGTGATCTTCTCTTCGCATGCAAAGGTTCCATCCTCGGTTTCGTCTGTCCCACGCTCTAGCGAATTCTGCCTTTCGGCAGGAACGTTACCCGACTCCAGGGCGATTGAAACTGGGGGGGGGGGCGCCACTGCTCGAAGTGTCTCGTGACTTCCTTATGGCTCCTGAGGCCAGAGTTTCTTCATCTGAACTCTGGGGGTCCGCTGGAAGAAGTACACTCAACCGGGGTATGTTTCTGACAGCTTATGGTTCAGAAAATCACTCTACAGTCAGGGGGCGCCCAGAGAAAACTAGGGGCCTGAGGCAGTTGATCCAAGAGACCCCTTATTTCAAACAAACAATTCCCTCCTCCCCAATTATTAAGCAGAATTCATTTCGCCATGGATCAGAAATAACTTATAGCGTTATATTTGGATTAGATATGAATACATTTTTTATTTCTTTTGAGTAAAGAGAAAATCGGGGCTCCAATTAAGTTGGGGCCTGGGGCAAGTTGCCCCAGCCGCCTCTCCCTTCTGGTCGCCACTGTCTACTTGTGACATTAGGGCCAACGCAAGGAATAACTAACTCGGAAGCTTTTGGGATGCAGATGGCGGCGGCGACGACAGTACAAACGGCCAAGCAGACGTCGGCGACGGCGGAGACGGGCAGCGCCGACGCACGGCACCTTCGGGACAAACTGCAGGCGCTGCTGAAGCGCTTCCAGAAGCGGCACGAGCAGCTGAAGGAGAGCGAGGCAGCGCTCATGTCGCAGCTGCGCGAGGCCATCGTCATCACGGGAGCGGACGGCTCGCCCGCCTCCGCCGCCCAGAGCTCTTCCTCCGCGTGGTCGTGGTGGCGTAGTTCCAAGACGGACAACAGCAGCGTGTGCTCCTCTGACCCTCTCACCATGTGGGACATGGTCAGCTATTTCTCCTCGTAAGTCTTTGGTGCCGTCCTCCACCCCAACCACTCACCTCCACAGTCATCACCACCCTCGTATTCTTGGCTGTCCGGGATGAGCCGCGTCTCTGTCGTGGTGGCTGACGTTTCGGCCATCATGTTGTGGCCTTCTTCAGAGCTTGGCCGAAACGTCAGCCACCACGACAGAGACGCGGCTCATCCTGGACAGCCAAGAATACAATGACTCCGGTCGTGAAAGCCTACGAATCCATTACAACCCTCATTCTCAGCATCACTGGTGGCTTTAATTTAACAAGTCGGAAGAAGAATTTGTTCCAAAGGAACGTATCTGGAAGAAAGCAGATGAACTTACATATCCTTTAGCCAAGAGAGATGACGCGGCGGGACTATGACTCGAATTCATCTCGTAAGTGAGAAAGTTGAAATCACTAACCGTCGTTGTAGAATTTGAAGCTCACGAAACAGCGTTTGGGTACACTTTCTCTCACTTTATTACCTCTCATTTTACCATCAGCCAATTATATTGCACCCCGTCATTGTCATATCATCTCTTCTTAATCCATTCACAATACGTATCATAAGACAGAGTGAGGAACGGCGGATCATTGCTAAGGATTAAGTAAATAAATCGCCTTTCTCCCTAGTCATTTCGTAACGAAGTGATTGGATTTCACACTTTCTTCTATGGGGGGGGGAGGCAAAGAAAGCAAGTACATTCATCTCACCTTTCAGCAGCACGCACTAACAACAACTTGAGAGCGTAGGCTTCCGCGGCCGGAGTCTGAATATTCTAGGCTGTCCGGGAGGCGCCGCGTCCTTGGCACAGGTGCCAACGTTTCGGTCGCCATTCTGCACCTTCCTTAGGGCGAGATGCTGAGCTTTAGTTTAGCTTTAGTTTTGTATTTTTATTAATTAGAAACCTGTTTTCGTCAATCGATAGTCAATTGCTTGTGCACTTGTGCGAAGCGGAAGCGCACCCTAACGCATCGTTACACGAGATTGTGACTTTCAAGCGTTTTGGCTTCGTCCATATATATATATATATATATATATATATATATATATATATAGCGCTAGTAAAGGTGATGCTGGTACTCCAATGTTGAAATACATTTGTATGTCCGGCGAACGGCGCTTTGTCTCAGATCGGCGAAAGGTGTGACCGATTTCGTGACAAGTAAGATTCGGCGACCCTGGACAGCACCGTCCCCTATTTCCGAGCAACTCAACTTGCTGGGCGAAAACCCTCTCTTCGAAACGTCTGCTGCCGTCTCAGGTGGATATCCGGCATTTGCGAAGAAAACACTTGGCGGCGAGGTAATTACAGTCTCCGATTTTGCGTTATTCAACCGAGCTACATGTTTACTCGGCTCTGTATTACATTTTCCAATCGTGTCACGCATTATCAATGATAATGCTGTAATTAAATTTTTTTGAAGCATCATCTTTTATTAATATGTCAGTTAACACGCCACATTTTTTACTGAAAGTTACTATACTCTTAATTACTTACTTTACTGTTTTCTTGAATTTACTTTATTTTTCCTTTCTGTTTTCTTTCATTTTCCTTCTCTATTAGTCTGTTTTCTCGTATATCATACGCATATGATCTGGGTTAACAGCCTTTTCAGACATGCGCGTGGATCGTAAATCCGAAGGGTTTGCTTGCTCAAGAGATTGCTCTCACTCTCTCACCTTGACACGCACTGCTAGATTCTTGGACGATAATACTATTGTCGGGTATATGAGAAAAACTAAGTAATAACAAAGCTGATAAGGTGAATTTATAATGATTAATATATGTATGTACTTGGCGTTATTGGGTCGGTAGTCCTACTTCGCCGGCCAGCTACCAGTGTCCCCCATGCCTGGGCCTAGTTAAATTTCCATGCTGGGGGGTAAGAGCGACATGAGGCGAACATGGCGTATTCTTTTCACCGTAACTAGCAAGATCTGTCTGCTTGAGCTTTTCTTCGTCACATAGCTACAGAAACTGGGACGATTTTAAAGGAAAGCTACAACTCTTATTTTTGCCTCGACTGGGTATTGAACACGGGATCACACCACGGGAGGCTAGTACGCTGCCCTTGAGCCATCCTAGAGGCGTGATGAATATATAAAAATAAAGAAATGTGAAAAGCGCCAATGATGCATTTCTGCCGTAAAGAATGGTTACTTTTTAACTGTGCGGGAAAGTAATAATAATGATGAAATATCATTTGGATTCTTCTTCTACTTCTTCTTCCACTTCTTCTTCTTCTTCTTCTTCTTCTTCTTCCAGTGGCGATTGTTGAAAGAAAACACACCGTCGCTCTTTTGAGAAAACCACGCATTAAATTACTTTATGGTAAATCCGGACATTATATTTAAAGCTAAAATTAAAGTTTTTGCGCTCTAGAGACTTTAAACTTGCCATTTTAGGGCTTTAGAGACTAAAAACGACACAAAAGTCACAAAAATAGATTTTTGTACTAAAGTAAAGTTAAGCGTTTTGACTTGCGTGGTTTCACAATAGAACACTGATAACTGGAGTTTCGTGTAATATAATAAAACTAAAAGTGATAATTAGAATACAACTTAAAAACTTTTTTAAACTGAGGTTCAAAGTCTAAAAATGAAAATATTTTATTCAATAATGAATTTATAGTATTCGAGTTCTTTAAATTACACGTTTTAAAACTATAAAGTATATTTTTCCTTTAATAAAAAATATAGTAAGTCTGTGAATTAGTTTGAGTAAGCCTTATATAACAAATCGCGGTATACAAGAACATTTTGGGATAAAATACCCACATATTTTTATCTCGATTTCCCATCCTTCGAGGTTTTGAAGTTTGGTTACAATATATATTTCATGCCAGCAATACGATCAACCCTTGTGATATTTTTATCGTTTTCAGGATCCTGCTAATGACCCAGATGAAAAACTGGAAGAAGAAGAGAGAGAACTTAGAACGAAGATGACAGAAATGATGATGCGTTCACGAAAGGAAAATACAGAAGGGGGACAACTCTCAGAGAGTGAATCTGAACTCACCACAAAAGATTTGGACATCTTGTGCGAGATTCAGGTACATAAAATTTTTCAAAATTACGTCACATAATTTTTAACAGTTTTTTTGGAATTAAACAAAAAATAAACAAAATTAAACAAAATAGTTTTGAAATATGAGATTAAACAAAATAATTTTGAAATGTGTATTGATTCCAGTTTCAATTTCAAGCAATACATCCGTATTTTTGGCAGTAATATTTGCCTTTCTTTAAATATTTAAATACAAACATATTTGAAGTCTCTGGTCTGTAGTACTGCATATCAAACGTGTTTTTATGAGAACCGTTCATTTTATAAAAGCTAGATTGACATTGAATTGCAAACAATCTGATATAGTTTCACTGTAATTCTTATTAAAACAGCATTAAGCAAATAAGTACGCACAAAAGCTGTAGTTTAAATTTTTAAGTTTAAAAAAGGAGAATCTTTGGTTGTCAGAAAAGTGGTGCATTTCCGTGCTATCCTACTGGATCTCTGTGCCTGTACCTCATTTCTTTCAATGATTCCTCTCTCCTCATTCATCTCTATTCTTTTCTTTTCTGCTTCCTCTAACTTTTTACTCCTCCCACTCATCTTCGACCACTTTTTTCTTTCCTTCGTTTCTTCCTTTTCTTCGTTTCTTCCTTTTCGTCGTTTCTTCCTTTTCGTCGTTTCTTCCTTTCCTTCGTTTCTTTCTTTTCTCTCTCTCGCACTGCTTCACCATGTGCGCTGTTTCGTGTGCTATCGCGTCCGCCCCCTGGGGTGCTTGGGAGAGTGAGGGCGAGTGTGCTGCGGCGCGGGGGCGGTGTGCAGGAGCTGGGCCGCCACTCGTCGGCGCGGCGCGAGCGCGTGTCGGAGATGCAGCGCCGCCTCTTTTGGATGCACGAGCTGGCGCCGCCCAACATCTCCTCCACTCCCACCGTCCCCTCCGCCGTCGTGGCGCCCGTCCTCACCCCGCCCGTCATGCCCACCGTGTGCCTCATGCACGGGGTCGAGGAGGCCGACATCAAGCGCGTCATGCATGATTTACGACAGGTAAGGCATTCGCCAGGTCACGGGAATCTACGGGTTCGCAATGAAAGGGCACTGATTTCGTAACCTGGAGTTAAATAATTTTCAACTTTTGTTTTATATTTGTTAATTCTCTTGATATAATATGTTGTTTCCGGCCAATTTTTAAAGACAATAAAATGACTTACTTCGTATGCTTTCTTTCACAATACATTTTTATTCCAGATAAAGATCGTCAAATTTGTTAAAAGAAGCATTATTTGTAATAAAAATTTAATATGAAAGAATGTATATGATGTCAATGATTTAATTGTCTTGAAAATTGACCAGATACAACATGTTTAATAATTTTCATCGTAAGCGCTCTCGATACAAAAGGTAAAAGCAAGAATGACACAGAAAAGGAAGGAAATGGAAAAGGAAGTAACGAGAGGAAGAAAGATTGACTACGAAAGGCGAGGGAAGAGAAAAAGTGAAGCAGATTTAGAAAAACAATAAATTATAATGTAAAATTACAAAAATTACTTAAAAAACACAAGAACGGGGAAAATCTTCATAATTTGTTTAGAGTGAATTAAGAAATTCAACGCGTCGTTAGCGACATTACATAATTATTACAAATTAGGATTTCTATGAGAATAAATGCCCAAGCCCATGGCAAGAGATTTTACATTTTTGCAGATAATATTTATAGGGAACATTTTAGTATCATGTGAAATAGTACACGTAAAAATACCGGGCGTCTGCTTTGATGAAGCATATACGTTCTCTGATTCGTAAGATTTTTGCTCAGAGAACAAACACATTGAGTAAAACGGTGACTGTGACGCGCAGGTGCTGACCACTCTAGAAGACCCGGCGGGCGAAAGCGACGAGTGCTTCGCCAAGGCCCTGTCGCCATCGCTTCATTCCGCGAAACGCCTTCATGGTTGCGGTGGAACTCCCACGCTGTTGGAGGAGTCGCGGCACTCGGGGGTCGAGAGACTTCCTTCTAGCGAGCCCCTTTCGGCACCGCCAGGCTTCGACGGTGAAAGTACCACAAGAGCTCTCGCTGCTCAGGAAGACGGTGTAGATTCGGAGGATGCTGATGTAGAGCCCGTCGTCCTTAGCACACTCAAGACCACGCAAAATGAGGTACGTCCGTGAAATGCGTATTTCTGTACGGGTTTGTAGCTTTCATTTTTTGTTGACTCATTGCAGATATGTTTTCGGAACAGTCAGTACAGATTAAAGTTTGTTTGAAAATTGATACCTTCTAAATAAGAATACATTAAAATGAATTTTAAGTTTACAAAAATATTTGTTTAAAAATGTATCTACATTTGATGGGATGACAATGAAGCATAAATTATTACTTAAAGACATATTATTACATACATATTCACGCAAGAACGAAAGAAGGTAGTGATATCTATATTCTTTTACTTGAAGTAAAACATAAAACAAAACTAACTCAAAGACGGTCAATATAGAACGTACGAAAATTATAATCCATTTTCAGACAAAACCCACTTTTATTGATATTTAAAATATTTGGTGATGTACGTGAAGTCAAATGAAATCTCTGGCAAAAGACACATTTTTATGTATCAATGTCCAAGTAAATTTTACTCTGATGTTAATGAAAATTAAGTCACAGTTTAAGTAGGTTTCCGTGAGTATTTTGAAAACATTTTAACTTTAATCTCTTTTACGCTTTTTGTTATTATTATTATCATCATCATTATCATCATCATTATTATTATACAAGTTTCTTACTACATAATGTGCACTTTAAAATATACTATAAGTAATGAAATAATTTATGCTTTACAGTTTTTCATTAGCAGATTTAAAAGTAATGAAGTTGTTTGACTCACAATAAAATAATACAATAAGATACAAAAAAATACAGTACTAAGCATAAATTACTTTATTGTGGGCTTCTTCTCAGATAATTACCTACTCTGTAAGACCGCCAAATTTGATTTAGCTCTTTGGAAACATTTCCAGAAAATAATCTCAATATTTGGAAGAGCAAAATATGAGTAGGTTAGAGTCACAACACGCACGCATTAAAAAAAATTGAAAATTGAGATAGAGATGTATTTTCATGTGAATTTCTACGAAGAGAACAATTCACGAATCAGTTGCTCGCATTCCTCATGATATCCTTAGGAAAAGAAACAACAAGCTTCACGTTTAGTATCGAAAGTCTCATGATCGACGGAATCTCGTGAATTTTGTTGCGTACCTTCTAGCACCCAATCAGGAGTATCGTAGCGTAGCGTCTCTGGAAATCAGCGTTTGGTGGGTACAGTACTCAACATAAATTTGTGGAGTTTTCTTTGTCATCTTCACTTATTTTATTTCATAACTGAATTTCTTGAAGAGAATAGTGCTGCTTTGACGCACGCGTTATGAGATAAAATGTTTTACGTTGGAAAAGGAGAAGACAAAGACAGCTTAACTCTTCATAAATCGTAAGCAATGAAAATATAAATAACCACAATTGTTTTGGTGATATAATAGTAAAAATGATTTGAAATGTTCAATAGAACTCATTTACTGACAAAATTTTCATTTACAATATAATTACTTCTTTGATAATGAGTAAAACGACATCATTTTCTCTATGTTATCTTATGTTTACATGCACTTGACTAATTCTCGAAGTCTTGTAAAATGACATATTTCCTTTCACTGAACACTTAATTAAAGCGTGTTTTGGGGACGTGATTGCGAGTACATTGTGTTCTACAACGCATTCGAAAATTAAGACAATCTTCTCACTTAAGTCATGATTTACATCTCGAATAAAACAAACATGATAATAACAAAGGAAACATATCAAAGGAACTATCATTTTAATGGGTAGCGTCCAAATCCTATACTTTATTGCTACAGGAACACGTAACAGAGCATAATCATCTATTTGACTTGTATTTAAATCCTACATTTAATGGACACTTGACTGCAAAGAATGTGATTTTTTGCAGCTCGAAAAACTTCAAAATCATTTGCATAATGTGTGCGGTCATTATGAAGAAGCCAGAGCTGAAGCGCAAACCCTGAAACGAGAGCTTCAGCGAGTCAAGGTGAGTGCGAGTCAATGCTGGGCGAAAAGGGTTGAAACATTTTCAAGTTTCCTCTAACGACTGAAAAATATATTGAATCAATTAAGAGACTACAATCATTGTTTTGTAATGTTACGATATGGGAAAAAATTCAGTAAAAATTCCGTTTTTCCTTCCTCCAAGCTTTTGAAATAACAAGTTCTCTTTGAAATATTGAGTAAAACCTGGGATTTTGAGTGTCAAGCTGCATTAAATTGTATGCAGCGGGGTCCTCTACTCGTCATCAATTTGAATTCTTAGGATAAAAAATATAAATAATATATACATTATATTAATTTCGTTCACATCTGGGATAGTTCACCTAGCAGGTATTTGTTTCAAGAATAAATTCAATATATGGAACATAATCTGAATTGCTTATTTACATTAAATACCATGATACTATAGGATATGTTATCATTCTAATAGTTATGCTTAGTATATATTGAATGCCAGCAACAGGTCTGTCAGAGAGTAAGATCAGGTACCGGAATATGAGATCTCGTTTATTATTTGGATATAACTTGGGAAATACATGCATGTAATTTTTTTCGTGCATGCGTGTAATTAATGTCATGAAATTAAGGTAAACTTTTTGATAAATTAAAAGAATAATTCTTATACTAACAATAATTTGAGAATCAAAATAATATGTATACTTGAAAGAAAAGAGATTAAACTAAAGTACGTCATTTTGATAACTGAAAAAAATAGGTTCCTTATATGAGACCCTCACATGAATAAAATTGTCTGAATTATTCCTGAAATTGATTTTTTTTACAAAAGGTACATAGTACATGTTTGATTATTAGTTTATACAAACTAAATGGTTGTTACATATACATTTTATCACTTAAATGAAATAATATTTTTTTTAAATTTCTCTTTTGTGCGTTTTTGTTCATTTGCTAAGTGCATTGAGGGCTAATGAATAAATTATTTGCTCCACAATCTTCGTGTGCAAACCTGCAGCATTTCATACATTGTTCACCATGTTTCCCGAGTTCAACTCCTAGGTCCTCCGCGGATCTTGAATAGGAAATCAGTACGTGGTTGGAAGAGGAAGAAATGTTTGCATACAGTCCGTACTCCGTGGTTTGTTATGGTTCTGCTGCCAGGTATTTTTTGGAGAAAACATGGAAAAATATTGAGCAGATCAACTGGCCGCTAGTATTCTCCTTCAAAAACGATAGGAAATTACTGAGGGCTTCCGTGATTAATTATTTTGGTTTTATTGAACTTCCTGATTTGCCAAGAAAGTCCAGAGGACAAATATCTTGAAAGAATACATTTTATCCTCTTTTTTTGAATTATTCGGGGGAGCAGAGTTTTGTGAACAGTTTGTAAGTTGACCTACGTTATGTGTAAACTTCTTGCTATTAAAATGGATTTTTCAATCAATTTTGAGTTATAAATTTGGATATTTTAGTTTGTAATTATCTTAAAGTACTTTCAGTTAATTAATTACTGCTTTTTCACAATAAAGGTTCTAAATATCTTTCGAGATGTGAATTTAGCTGTATTTAATGTAGAGCAAATTCATTTTTCTCCTTTTTTTTGCACAGTCTTCCATACAATCCCTGCGAGAGCGCTCCCGTTCTCGAGGCCCTGTGAAGCGCGAGGTCGACGTGAGGCGCTTGATCTCCGGTCTCCCGCAAGCGTCAGAAGAAAACCGCGAGCAGAGTCCTACGATCTACATCGAAGAGGACATTATAAAAACGTTACAACAGGCATCGAACACGATCAATCGTCTGGAAATGTTTCCGCCCGAATCCGGAGACACTAGAAGTAGTTCAAGAAACAGATATTCGTCGCCGGGACGGAAGGAAGAAGTGAATCCCAGAACTTTCAAAAGATCGCGAATTCGCAGCCCGAGGCTCTCGCCGAGGAAGAGGTATGGGAGGAAAGACAATTACCTGGAGAAAAGAAGATCTGCTAAACGCGGCACGAGTGCGGCGGATTCTTTGTTCTTTTCCCATGAAGTCGGATCCCCGCAGCCCGTGGTCCCATCTCCGACCGCTGTCCTCGCGGCTCAACTAGCCACGTTCATGGACGATCCTGCCGTGCCGCGCGAGGTAATTTAACGTTTTAAGGCTCCCACAGACCTGCTCGGTAGATCCGCAGCGGGTGCGGCGCGGAAAGGTCCAAGCTAGACGCGGCCGCGGAATTCGCGGGACCGTTTACACCGGAGAGTCAATTATGAGTCAGCGTTTGGTGAAGGTTGGCAAAGTCGCTCGACCCAGAGGGGTGCGAAGACTCCCGAACACGGTCGGACTTTCACGAAACTCGAAATGCAGCAGAAGAAACGCGTCTCACTGCGTTACAAATTTCGCCGCCGATTAAACGCTGCCAATCCGTTGCCGCGACGCTCGCCTGCCGCGCAGGTCTGAACCCGCTCATAAGGCAACATGTGGCGCGAAACTTCCGCTGCGGCCAATCCGCGTAGGCTGCGGATCTTCCGCGTCGGTCAGTGGGAGCCTTTATATAGCATGCCAAGAAAGTCTCTCCGTGGTGGCACTTGGCTGGAGAGAGCGCTAGCAACATAATTATGTTGATAGCACAATCTGCAGCTTGTAACAAAAGAAAATGTAAATTGAGTACTCCCTTCCAACATAATAGATACCGGAAGTGCTGCCCCCTTGTTTCCCAGTGATCTGATCGCTATCAACATAAGTGCAATTCCAATAAGCGGCCCTGATTTGGCTCGGTACGGAGAAACTTTTCTGGCTCACTATAGTATTCAACTATGATATACTGAAAACTTCTACCAGAGACCGAATTCCGCGTTAAAATGTATCTGTTACGACTAAAGCCCGAAATGTAGCTAATTCTAGGCGTAATCGGTTAATTCACACTTTAGTGAGACAGTGTAGATCAGATGGGACGATCTGCGCCCGCTCGAGTTACTTACTCGCTTGGGAGGCCCGGTGCTCTTGCGCGCACGGGTAACTTCTCCTGACTTCGCTCTCATTTCTCTCCTATCCAGAAAGGGGCGTACCCGTGCAAGGTGTGTTGGGAAAGCTAAATACAAAATGCGCTCGAAATAGGGAGTTTTTGTACGCCTTAGCGGGCAGGAATCGACTGCAATCTCAATCTTCTGAGCATGCTCAGATGCACAAAAGTGATGCGAAACTTGAATCGCGCATGCGCGATCGATAGTACTGTCCATTGCTTCAACGTTCGAGGGTGAAATAACTATGTAATATCACATAGGATTTAATGTAATTATTGCACTTAGTGCGATTACGAAATCACGATCCCTTCGATTCAAAATATTTAATTTTTGTATTTCATTTAAATAAATAATTTCGTTGAGTTAGTAAAATAAATGGCAATTAATATTGCTTTTGGGGTAATATCTGCCAATTGACTTTTCCAAAGCACTGTCGTAGACCAGTTATCCAGTAAAGTACCGCCACCCAGGAGCATTTTGTACAACCCTTACTTTTAAACCACATGCCAGTTGCTCGCGAATCGAGAAAGCTAGTTACATTGCCCGTGCCCTTGACATGCCTGGTGTAGACAAAGTTGTATGGATATCGATTATTGAATCACTTCGGAATTCATCCAGCTAATGTCAGTATCAAGTACAAGGTGCTGGCTGAAGTAATCTGAGTGCAAGTGGTCTTGTATATTCTGCAGAAGTATTCAGCGCTGGAAAGTATTCTTTGCACAAATCAAGATTGTTTTATGTAAATCGTGAAGGTTGAAGACCGAAGCCTCATTACCCCAATTTGGAAATGCCTGGCGACTCAACCGAATCGTGCAGTGAGATTAGGTTACGTGGTTTGTGTAAACTAGATTCACATCAGACATAGTGGAACTTGAAATCACACAGCTTGTCTTACGCTAGACGTACAAACTTCCTTGTTTATCACATACTATCTGCTATCCCTGGTTACCGTAACGTACTTCACCTACTGTATTCACCTCATATTGGCTAAAGTTAATTTCATTTGACTTAAATCTGAAGTATGATTCGAAGCTGTTCCTACTTCGGTCTTTATCCAATTTGGAATAATGTGAAGATTATACGGCTAATTCGGAAACTAGCCAGATTCAGACTTTAGCAGTAACATATTCACTAACTATCCTGTTTTGTTACCTGATTGTTTGGTCATAAAACGTCAGTTTTGATGGACATTAATGAGACGTATCAGAATAAAATAGCAGAGATATTTTCTCTTCGTAAAATTCTTTCATCCATATGGACTTCAAAACCTATTTCACTTCTAACTTCTGCGCAAAGGCATCTTCTATAGCGTAAGATGATTGGAACTGTTCAATTTGTATCAAAATCCAAAAATTGTGACGCTTCATTCACAACCTTCTGTATATATGCCAGAGACGCACTGGAGGATTGAATTAAATAAGACATAATTGTTTCTATATGCGTTAATAGTTGATTGTTAATGAAAGATGTTGCATGATATGAGAAGGTAAGGCCTAACAACTCTTAAAATTAAAAGTGTTACGAACACCGTTACGATTTTCACGGGATAATTGACAACATGAAATGTACTCAAACAGTAAGCTGAGAAAACGTAGTTGATTCACTCTGCAAAGAGAACTGTTCAATATAGTAAATTAATGAAAGTTTGCGAAGTCCAGAAAAGAATTTACAAATTGTGACATTATAAATATTAAAATACTAGTATATTTATAATCTTTCATTTCTCCGGGGAATTTTAATAGTAATGTAAGGCAACACAAATTAGTATACATATATTCAGAATTACTCCAACAGATAATCATCTATTCTTTTTTCACCGGTAAGAACTATAATGTGCATAGAAATAAACGAATGAAGTTTATAAAACCTCAGTTTTGATATTACGTGATTTTAAAATGAGTTTGTTAGTGCTTGGCCAAATGACTCATTCATATTCACGAAAATGTTTTTTAACATATTCCGTGAATAAACAACTTTTCTATCTAACATTTATCCTTTTGTAACATCTTAAATCTTTGATATTTTTACCAAAGTATTTTTTTCACATTTTTAAATTAATTTTAATAATTCATGATATTAAACGTTTAAGTTACGTTTGTTGAATAAACTGAATTTAAAAAATACTATATCTTATCATTTCATAACTTTCACAATGTAATAAGCAACTAGTACACACCTTGCACGAAAAATTTTATTGTTTTAGTTTACAACTTTCGTTTGGTTGTTATTTTTTCTTGAATGATATAAATTTTTTTCTATTATCATTCATTGAGGTTTTATACGTAGAATACTAGCTCCAATATTCCAAATTCAATTTCGCAATGCTGCAGACATAAATAAACAGATTGATTAATTACTGAAGTACATGACGGCGAATACGTGAAAAAATGCTTATCACTTGGAGGCTCACCATCTTGTTCCCCCGAGTCCGCAAAAGAACGCAAATAACGTAGCGCTTGGAAGCACTCCGCTGAGCGAGGGCCTTGCCGGCTGCCGCGGCGCAGCTGCTGGAGCAGACCCTGGCGACGGCGCTGCGCGACGTGCCGGCGGGCTGCCCGGCGTGGGTGGCCAAGAAGCACATCGTGAAGGCGCTGACGCTGCTGGCCAAGGAGGCGGCCACCGAGGAGGAGGAGACGGCGGCGGCGCGGCTGCTGGCACGCGTCACGCTCGCCGACGCCTCCGCGCAGCCGCTGCTCAGCCAAACCAGCCTCACCGCGTCAGGTGGGCGCTCCCGCTCGCTCCTATTGCCCCGCTTAAATATATCTTGCGGCGTGTTAAAAATTAAAGCACTGAAATAAATTATTTAAAACAAAACAATCAACAAAAGTTTTGAAAACCATATTTTAAATTAGGTTAGATTAGATTTATTACTGATTCTGCAAAGAAGTTTGAGAATTTGGTGGCAGAATACACGAACTTAACATTACAGAACTTAACAAATATACAAAATTTTACAAAACTTACAAACTTTGCAAATTAACATGAACATTTCACCGCGCAGACTCTCATAGCCCTCCACCTCACCATACCACTTAACTTCACCACACTGCTGATCACTGAGTTTTAATGTGTTTCTTACACACTCGTTTCCTTCAACTTCACAACACTGCACTACACGCCACTGCACATAATTAATAATAATAACAATAATAATAATAGTGATATTACAACATACTTTACATAGACGTTATTTAATAATATTAAAGATATAATACACTTATCAACATCTACCAATCTAGTTTAGTTTTAAATTTTTTCAGGCTTTGTGGAAAGGGATCAAAGACAGGCAAACCGTTCCAGTCTCTAATAGTTCGATTTCGGATGAATATTTCTCAACGTTCGTTTCCTGAATTCTTGTCTGAACTTTGTGCATGTGATTCGCTCTGCCAAAATATGTAGGTTTCTCTAATCATATTTGAATTTCTTTCCACGCTCGAAAGCCTGTGTACGCTTTATACAGCGACGCGACTTCATTCTCCTTCTTTCGAGTGACTCCCATACTTCTTTATTCTTGGTACACCTGAAAGTAAATTTTGATGCTCCACGCTGGATTTTTTCAAGATTTCTTGGCTGCAAAATTCTGTAGGGGTCCCAACATCGCGCCATATTCTAATATGGGACGCACTAATGACAAACATGCTAGTTCTTTGGCTCTCACTGCAATCTTTTTCATATTCACCGGAAGAGATGGCTCAGAGCATCACTGCAGTTCCGAGCGAGAGAGCTATGTTCATTTTAGTCGCTGTCTGGTCGATAATTCTAACGTCCGGCTGCTCTGAGCGATAGTTTTTCGTAGTTTCTCCCATCAACACCAGGCAAATGCCCAAGCAGTACCCCAAACAAAACGAACCACAGAATGCGCGCAATGTTTCCTTCCTCTTTCTTGTCCTTCCTCTTTCTCACCCCTTACTTACACACACCTACACTTACATGCTCTGCACTATCACACTTACTTGTCAGAATACCAATCAGTAGCTTAGAACTTGTCCCGGTGGAGTTTGTGCCCCGCTGGTGGGAGATATGTGGTAGAGGAAAATCCCTGCAAGCTGACGTAGTTCGGCGCCGGATCTTTTCAGACACCGGAGGAAGATCACCACCAACGCCCGCATTAGAATATGCACTACACTTACGGGACTAACGAACTTCGCACTTGACGCGTTCGGAACCGCTCATCAATTAAATCAATCCATCTGTGACTGATCATCAACTGGACGCGGTTATCTAATCGAGAGCTTCGTTACGGCTTAAATTTTAGATATCCAAGCTCCTGATTAGGCAACCTCGCCA
Source organism: Teleogryllus occipitalis (assembly GCA_011170035.1). NCBI lineage: Eukaryota > Metazoa > Arthropoda > Insecta > Orthoptera > Gryllidae > Teleogryllus > Teleogryllus occipitalis. The sequence goes on along the minus strand of BLKR01005532.1, from coordinate 41,101 downwards.
CAGTTGATATGACATAACGAATATCGAATAATAACACGAGAAAAGCAGGCACGGAGGGTGGTCGATTCTGCAGGAAAGCATCTAATGTACATATTTTCTTAATTTAAACATCTAAAAGGCACGCTAACAGGCTATATACTATGTATTTCTCTCCCAATGTGTAGCAAAGAATTTCTTCTGCCTCTTAGAGAGAGAGAATCCGGAGCTCCAAAGCCTCTCACGGATTATAGGTCACAAGCGCTTCGCCTGTTGCCCTACCATCCGTGCGGCGCGCGGATCAACGTTACCCGTCGGCGCGTCCTACCATCGTCCTGTCATCCGTGCGGTCAACGTTGCCCGACGGCACAAGTGCATTACATCAAGCTTTTGCTTAGCCGTAACTTGTAATTCTCCAATATCCCACCCCTTCACTCACGAAACTTCAAACTTGAACGGCAGAATATCTTCTTGACCACAACCACATTCTGTGCGCCGTATCTATTATACAATTCTTAATCACCCACCCATAGCGCCAGTTCTCTGGGGCTCAGAGGACACCAACCGTAATTTCAGTCTGGAATCGATCTCCTTGGCGGCCTGACGTACTGCATTGAGCTTTCTATTCTTATGCACATTAACTTACAGTATTCTAAGTTCGTAGCTAAGCTCATTGTGGCGATGATGTAGCTTGTCTTGCTTCGCTTTTTCATCTGCATTTGTGGAATACTTAAAAGTTCATATTTGTTCTTTGTGGTAACGACTTCAGGCGCGTCCCACCTCGGACCTCGAATTATTTTGTACAGTGTTTACGTTTGGACAAAACGATGTAGTGGACGTATGCTGTGGCATCCCACTATTACTTACATAAACGTTACGCACACTGACGAATCATTATACGTACTAGAGTGCTAATCCTGTGAGCGGCCGCGTGTTGCGTATAAGTTGCAGTGATATTCTTCCCGTTTCCGTTGCCAGACCTACGAAACACTTTAGAAGTGTGTTGGGCTATATGACCAACCAAATCCCAAGGGTTTCATTGTCCCACAATGTCTTCTGTTTCCATTCCAGGTGATGCATTTGTGTATATTTAATTCATTGAAATTAGTGTGTGTGTGTGTGTGTGTGTGTGTGTGTGTGTGTGTGTGTGTGTGGTTATTATGTGGTTTGGTACAACGGCAAGTTCAATTCATAATGTTTTAGCCGTTTAGGAACTATCCGTTGGGGATTTATGCACGGTTTCAGGATTTGTACAATCTTATACAATATATCAGTACACTTAAATCCCAACTTCCGCAAACCCGAACACAAGGAATCGAAAGTGGCAAATGCTAGGACCCGTGAACAAAGGAAATTTAATAAGACATGAGAAAGATAATGTAGTGGAGGCAATGACACAGCCATTAACAATCTGAAAAATGAAAGAGGGGTGACGAGTGAAAATTAAAGTCAGAATTATTGAAAGGGAGAAAGAAATGAAATAGGGAGGAAGAGAAATATAAAGTAGAGAGAGAAACAAAGATAAAGAGAAAAAGAAGCAGAATGATGTACTTCGAATTGGGATAGAGAGATAAATAGGGAACAAGAGCGGGAAAAAATGGAGGAGGAAAAATGAGGGAGAGAGAAAGGACAACAGACAAGAAATGATGAAAATTAGAACAAGAAGAGAAAGAAAATAATTTAGCCGAAATATTACTGATAAATAAAAAAAAATTAAAATGCAGGGAACAGTGAAGAAGGATATGGGAGAATAAAGCAAGGAGAATAGAAAGATACACTTTGACACGCATTAACGATCTGTAAAGCCATATACATGTTCTTGTGTCCATGCTCGCAGGTTTCGCCTTAACCAAAGAGGAGGCGGAAGCGTCCGAGACGGCGGCGGCCACGGCCGTGCTGCAGCTGTTCATGGGCGTGCCCTTCCGGGAGGACCTCCGCGCGGGGGCCTTCGTGGAGATCCTGAGCAACCTGGCGGCGGTGTGGCCTGCGGCGGAGGCAGAGGCGCGCTCGGTGGCGGTGGCGACGCTGCGCGCCATGGCTGCCACCGAGGGCGACGAAGCCGCTGCGGCCGAGCTGCGCCGCGTGGCTTCGAGCCTCGAGCAACGTCCCGACTCCGCCGCCGGCGCCGGCGCCGCCGGCCGCACCGTCCAGAGCGCACCGCCGGAGCTCGTGCACCGCGCCGCCCGCTCCCTCGCGGAGCTCGTCCGCAAAAACCGCTCCTACGGGGAGCCCTTCAAGACGTCCTCTGCAAGGTAAGGAGGGTATGGACTTGCGTGACTGACCGGCTGACTGGCTCAGGGTGCCTTCTACATCGTTTGTTCCGTCATTGACGCAACGCGTCTTTTACGGGGAGCCCTTCAAGACGTCCTCTGCAAGGTAAGGAGGGTATGGACTTGCGTGACTGACCGGCAGTCGGGGCTCAGGGTGCCTTCTACATCGTTTGTTCCGTCATTGACGCAACGCGTCTTTTACGGGGAGTCCTTCAAGACGTCTCTGCAAGGTAAGGAGGGTATGGACTTGCGTGACTGACCGGCTGACTGGCTCAGGGTGCCTTCTACATCGTTTGTTCCGTCATTGACGCAACGCGTCTTTTACGGGGAGCCCTTCAAGACGTCCTCTGCAAGGTAAGGAGGGTATGGACTTGCGTGACTGACCGGCTGACTGGCTCAGGGTGCCTTCTACATCGTTTGTTCCGTCATTGACGCAACGCGTCTTTTACGGGGAGCCCTTCAAGACGTCCTCTGCAAGGTAAGGAGGGTATGGACTTGCGTGACTGACCGGCTGACTGGCTCAGGGTGCCTTCTACATCGTTTGTTCCGTCATTGACGCAACGCGCTTTTCTTACTGCAAGGTAAGGAGGGTAACTTGCGTGACTGACCGGCTGACGGGCTCAGGGTGCATCCCGTCATTGACGCAAGCGTAGAGCCCTTCAAGACGTCTCTGCAAGGTAAGGAGGGTATGGACTTGCGTGACTGACCGGCTGACGGGCTCAGGGTGCCTTCCACATCGTTTGTCACGTCATTGACGCAACGCGTCTCTTACGGGGAGCCCTTCAAGATCGACTGCGGCTTTGGCTCAGGGTGCCTTCCACATTCGTTTACTCGCGCACATTGACGGGCTCAGGGTGCACATCGTTTGTCGTCATTGACGCAACGCGTCTCTTACGGGAGCCCTTCAAGACGTCCTCTGCAAGGTAAGGAGGGTATGGGCTTGCGTGACTGACCGGCTGACTGGCTCAGGGTGCCTTCCACATCGTTTGTTCCGTCATTGACGCAACGCGTCTCTTACGGGAAGCCCTTCAAGACGTCCTCTGCAAGGTAAGGAGGGTATGGACTTGCGTGACTGACCGGCTGACTGGCTCAGGGTGCCTTCTACGTCGTTTGTTCCGTCATTGACGCAACGCGTTTTTTACGGGGAGCCCTTCAAGACGTCTCTGCAAGGTAAGGAGGGTATGGACTTGCGTGACTGACCGGCTGACGGGCTCAGGGTGCCTTCCACATCGTTTGTCACGTCATTGACGCAACGCGTCTCTTACGGGAAGCCCTTCAAGACGTCCTCTGCAAGGTAAGGAGGGTATGGGCTTGCGTGACTGACCGGATGACTGGCTCAGGGTGCCTTCCACATCGTTTGTTCCGTCATTGACGCAACGCGTCTCTTACGGGAAGCCCTTCAAGACGTCCTCTGCAAGGTAAGGAGGGTATGGACTTGCGTGACTGACCGGCTGACTGGCTCAGGGTGCCTTCTACATCGTTTGTTCCGTCATTGACGCAACGCGTCTTTTACGGGGAGCCCTTCAAGACGTCCTCTGCAAGGTAAGGAGGGTATGGACTTGCGTGACTGACCGGCTGACTGGCTCAGGGTGCCTTCTACATCGTTTGTTCCGTCATTGACGCAACGCGTCTTTTACGGGGAGCCCTTCAAGACGTCTCTGCAAGGTAAGGAGGGTATGGACTTGCGTGACTGACCGGCTGACGGGCTCAGGGTGCCTTCCACATCGTTTGTTCCGTCATTGACGCAACGCGTCTCTTACGGGGAGCCCTTCAAGACGTCCTCTGCAAGGTAAGGAGGGTATGGACTTGCGTGACTGACCGGCTGACGGGCTCAGGGTGCCTTCCACATCGTTTGTCACGTCATTGACGCAACGCGTCTCTTACGGGGAGCCCTTCAAGACGTCTCTGCAAGGTAAGGAGGGTATGGACTTGCGTGACTGACCGGCTGACGGGCTCAGGGTGCCTTCCACATCGTTTGTCACGTCATTGACGCAACGCGTCTCTTACGGGGAGCCCTTCAAGACGTCTCTGCAAGGTAAGGAGGGTATGGACTTGCGTGACTGACCGGCTGACGGGCTCAGGGTGCCTTCCACATCGTTTGTCACGTCATTGACGCAACGCGTCTCTTACGGGGAGCCCTTCAAGACGTCCTCTGCAAGGTAAGGAGGGTATGGACTTGCGTGACTGACCGGCTGACTGGCTCAGGGTGCCTTCTACATCGTTTGTTCCGTCATTGACGCAACGCGTCTTTTACGGGGAGCCCTTCAAGACGTCTCTGCAAGGTAAGGAGGGTATGGACTTGCGTGACTGACCGGCTGACTGGGCTCAGGGTGCCTTCTACATCGTTTGTTCCGTCATTGACGCAACGCGTCTTTTACGGGGAGCCCTTCAAGACGTCTCTCTGCAAGGTAAGGAGGGTATGGACTTGCGTGACTGACCGGCTGACTGGCTCAGGGTGCCTTCTACATCGTTTGTTCCGTCATTGACGCAACGCGTCTTTTACGGGGAGCCCTTCAAGACGTCTCTGCAAGGTAAGGAGGGTATGGACTTGCGTGACTGACCGGCTGACGGGCTCAGGGTGCCTTCCACATCGTTTGTCACGTCATTGACGCAACGCGTCTCTTACGGGAAGCCCTTCAAGACGTCCTCTGCAAGGTAAGGAGGGTATGGCTTGCGTGACTGACCGGCTGACGGGCTCAGGGTGCCTTCCACATCGTTTGTCCGTCATTGACGCAACGCGTCTCTTACGGGAGCCCTTCAAGACGTCCTCTGCAAGGTAAGGAGGGTATGGACTTGCGTGACTGACCGGCTGACTGGCTCAGGGTGCCTTCTACATCGTTTGTTCCGTCATTGACGCAACGCGTCTTTTACGGGGAGCCCTTCAAGACGTCCTCTGCAAGGTAAGGAGGGTATGGACTTGCGTGACTGACCGGCTGACTGGCTCAGGGTGCCTTCTACATCGTTTGTTCCGTCATTGACGCAACGCGTCTTTTACGGGGAGCCCTTCAAGACGTCAAGGTAAGGAGGGTATGGACTTGCGTGACTGACCGGCTGACTGGCTCAGGGTGCCTTCTACATCGTTTGTTCCGTCATTGACGCAACGTCTTTTACGGGGAGCCCTTCAAGACGTCTCTGCAAGGTAAGGAGGGTATGGACTTGCGTGACTGACCGGCTGACGGGCTCAGGGTGCCTTCCACATCGTTTGTCACGTCATTGACGCAACGCGTCTCTTACGGGGAGCCCTTCAAGACGTCCTCTGCAAGGTAAGGAGGGTATGGGCTTGCGTGACTGACCGGCTGACGGGCTCAGGGTGCCTTCCACATCGTTTGTTCCGTCATTGACGCAACGCGTCTCTTACGGGAAGCCCTTCAAGACGTCCTCTGCAAGGTAAGGAGGGTATGGACTTGCGTGACTGACCGGCTGACTGGCTCAGGGTGCCTTCTACATCGTTTGTTCCGTCATTGACGCAACGCGTCTCTTACGGGGAGCCCTTCAAGACGTCCTCTGCAAGGTAAGGAGGGTATGGACTTGCGTGACTGACCGGCAGTCGGGGCTCAGGGTGCCTTCTACATCGTTTGTTCCGTCATTGACGCAACGCGTCTTTTACGGGGAGCCCTTCAAGACGTCCTCTTCTACGTAAGGAGGGTATGGACTTGCGTGACCGGCTGACGGGGCTCAGTGTGCCTTCCACATAATTGTTTCCGTCATTGATGCAAAGCGTCTCTTAAACCCTTATTTGTCGTTGAGCGGTTGCATGAAGTAGTCCTCCTTCATTTTGTTTGTCAAGTCTCGTCACGTCGCTGTCAGTCAGTGCCTTTTATCCCTTCGGCCAGAGACTGGACGCCGTTACATCCCGGTTTTCCTAGCCGGCCACCCAACTAGGAACCCGCGATTCTTGAATACGTTTAACCTTCGTGACTTCACGGTGCGTAGTAAACGAATTCGTGTCACGACGGTTACTGATATCATTTACATGATCTCTGACTGGAAGGTTCCAAGATTTGTGTTCCGACGGCGGGAGGATTTTTTAGTTAAATGCCTACGTCGAATTCAGCCGCTGTCTGGAAGAGAACTCTAGTTGCCGGCGGCTTTGATCGGTAGTTTTACGCGGTTTCTCCCATAAACAGACTTAAACCGGAGCAGTACCGTAACAAACGAGCTGAGGGTCGCGCGCCTTGTCCCATAGTCACCCCTTGTTTTGGTGCTCGGTGGTGGGAGATACATTATTAGGGAAATTCCTGTAGGCGACTTGTATGTCAGCGCCAGATCTCGCCAATAATCGGAGGAAGATATCTCCACTACACTTACGGGGCTAACGATATTCGTAGTTACGCGACTGAAATCACGAAATAATCAATTTATCATGATGTTCAGTGCATGAATGCGTCCCCAGCATCCGCGCGACAGTATTCATTAATAGGGCGGGGATACCACCATCCCTATACTTCGGATTCTAGAAGTATTGGGGATATATCTAAAAGTTTTAATCCGAACTTTTAAACCCGACAGGAAGAATTAGAGTTTATGGGTACGAACTAAAATAAAACATACAAACTTCTTTTGTGTAAATAACTTCGTAATCCACCGATGACGTGCTGAGACATTGAATTACGTAGCTCTTTTATTTATTTAAACAACATACAATAACTAGAAATTTTAAAAAAAATCATCACTAGCACTGAAAATTCGTTACAATAAAATCCTAGAAGTCATTACGCTGATAAACAGTAAATAACAAAACAAGTCTGCTATATATGTTATCATTCGTGTAATCGTTATAGAGGATAAGGAACATGATTAGAATGCAAGAGAAAACTACGTACGAGGGTACCAACAATAGAAAAAAATGCGCTCGTATTCTCCGATGTTTCGAAATATGGATGGAAATATAAAAATATAAGATTTGTTTTCAATTAATGTTTTCCGTTAAATGTTTGCAAACATTTAAATTTATCACAAAAATTCATAAATTAAGTAATTGAACATGTGTTTCCAATTTGGTTGCTCAAGTGCTAGAGGCTAGAGCTTGTCAGAGAAGCGCTCGGTTGCAAATTCAAAGTCTGTTTCTAGTTTACTGTCCGGGAGACGCCACGTTACAGATTCCTCAGCCGCAACTATACCTAGGTCACGGCGTCTCCCTGACATCCAAGTAGATACTGACTCCGGCTGCGGAAGCCTACGCCCTCAAATACAAAGTCTTTATCTGCAGTGTTAGGAAAGTCTCTCCGCAGTTGCACTAGTGACTGGTGCGAGTCCTAGCAACAGAACAGTTGATAGAACGAACTGCAGCTTGTAACAATGAAAACGTAAATTGCATATTCACCACAACGATAACATACGCTGGAAGTGTTATCCACTTCCCTTGTTTCCCAGTAATCTGGTTGCAACGAACATAAATGCAATTTACGGATATACTTTCCTTGCGCACTGTACTAGGCTGACCGGGAGACGCTGCATCCTTAGCACAGATGCCTCAGCGGCATGCATCTGCGTCTATATCGCGGCGTCTCCCGGACACTCAAGTAGATAACAACTGCCGCGAAAGCCTCAAGGCCGCTCCACAATAACCCGCGAACGGGAACAGGAACGTGAAGGCGAGGACGGGTACGGGAACGAGAGGTACGTGTTCTTCACAATAAACGCCAACGGGGAGACGGTACAGCGCTATGAATCTGTAGCGGCAAAGAAGAGAACTTCAAGAAACAGTTGCCGAAACGAAAGCACATCTAGCTATGCTACTGTGTTACTCTTTGTATTGCCATCTGTCTGATTTTTAGCGTGAGCTGCTTTGAATAAAAAAAATACTTTAACGAAAGAATATTAATTAGAAAAATATATAAGTACAAAGAATGCCAAAACTACAATGAACTTACTGAAAATACAACTACGAGAAACTAAAATGTCAATAAACAAACAGCTCCAACATACTTTAACAAAACATTAAAAAAATTGTGGGAAATTTTAATTCTAAGTATTAATATGAATAGAAAAACAATTATACTATAAATACTAAAAATAACTAAAACAACTCAACAATGACTAACAAAACCCGCCTGAAGCCCTAACCTCGCAAATCCACGCTCTAACCTCAATATCGTCATACAGTCAATTCCGTTTCAGACCAGTGTCGCCTGTCGCACGCTCGATCAGCTGGAGAGCTTCGCCGCCATTTGCTGCACTTTCATTGGTCGAGAGGCTTCGCGTTCCCGGACTGAGATAAATGTTGACCAACCTTCTCGTTCCCGTCAAGCTTCGCATTCCCGTCGTGTTGTGAACGCCTGCCTGAGATGTCCATCTTTTAACTTTCGTTACGTTCCCGTTCGCGTTCGCGTTCGCGTTCCCGTTCCCGGGCTATTGTGGAGCGGCCTTACGCCTTCAAATTCCCACCGCGAACTGTTATCTTAATCAGACTACCGGACGCGTCCGCTACGGGCGACGACAAGGGCGTGAATCTGGAGGCGGCGCGCATGTCGTACCTGCTGCGCGGGATCCCCATGCGCGTGGAGGTGTCGCGAGCCATCTACGCCGAGGCGCTGAGCCAGGCGCCGCTGGCGGCGTGCGGCGCGGCGGAGGCCAAGGAGCAGCTGATGGAAGCGGTGGCGCGCCTCGCCGTGGCCCAGAAGGACCTGGTGGTGTCCAGCGAGCTCACCACCGTGCTGGTGAACGTGAGCCTGCAGGACCCGGGCGCCGTGGAGCGCGCCCTGGCGGACGCCGACGAGAAAGCGGTGAAGGGGGCGGCGAGCGAGGCGCTGGCGGCGGCGGCGGCGGTGGCGGCTGCGTTCACGGCCCCGGACGCCGTCGCCAAAGCGCCGCCGGCCGACGCGAGCGACGAGCGGCCCAAGTCCGCAGTTTCGGGCGGGGTGCCCGACGAGGTGGATTCCGACTACTGGCCCGGAGGATTTCTAGCGATTGCGGTACGCGATTAGCGAGTTTTAGCGCCAGGTGGAAGGAGACATCCTTAAACTCCATTGATCACGCAACTAACGACTTTATACGATCATAATGAACAACGTTCAGAAGAGTTGTAGCAATTGCGACATTGCGTTATGCACTATAACAAATAGAAACATTCCAAGCGTTGAACAAAGAAGTTGCATAATATAGTTGAGAGTCTGGGCTAGCGGTGAGACTTTTAAACCACGATACAAGTGTATAATAAATGTACGTTGTGTTCGGAGTTTTATAGCGTTTTCCATTCGCCGCACTAGTGCACACCCAGTGCGCACTCAGGGCAGCTTTCGTGTTCATTCGACCGCTAGGGCGCACCAGTGAAAAGAACTGCGTGTTCCATTCGCACATCGACACGGACCCAGGGCGCACTAAACTGCACCGACGATCGCGTCAGTGCAGTCCAGTGCACCGGGCCATTGTGAGGTTAGGTACGGAAGTTACCCATGCTAATTTAGGTTCGTGGTGAAATTGTGAAGGCAATTGAGGATGTTCTGTTACGCAGGGATACTTCCAATGATAGCGTATATTATTAGCGTTTTCCATTCGTTGCACTGAAACCCACCCTAGTGCAGTGAAGAAACGTCATCGTTCCGGAACAGTGCTGCCCTACACGCGTGAAGGGCAGCTACGAATGAAACGGATTCCGGAACTGAGTCAGGGCGTACGCGCTACGCAGTGAAATTATACACAGCTGTTCTTGGTAGATGGAACTCGAAAAATAATAATTTTGAATTATGATCGTCGTTATAATTTGTATGAAGTCTTTTGGTAATTCTTACTTCTTAATTCATAAATTATTAACGTGTGATTTCTTTATGTAAAAACTACGAAAACTTCAAATGCGTATGAATCGTAATTTCATTTTTCGAGATTTGCCAGGGATCGATATAGTACACAAAATTTTGAACCGAAAGGCTTCTGTAGAATTGTTTGATTACTGAAAACAATAAAAATATTAACATGAACATTTTCGCTGGTATATGTATGGGCGTGCAAGAAACATTTCTTGGCATATATATTTGAATGATTTTGTAAGGGTCACTATTTTTATTTTCGCTTTATTAGCGTTTCGAAATTGAGACGTACCTAAAACACTTTAGTTTCTAAATAGCACTGGATTTGTTAATATGAAGTTATTCAGGGTTAAATTTTCGGTAAAGACAATCTGATTTTCCAAACTTCGTGTAAATCACAAACATTATTTTAAGACATTTCTTGCAAAACATATAGCGTTTTCCATTCGCCGCACTAGTGCACACCCAGTGCGCACTCAGGGCAGCTTTCGTGTTCCATTCGACCGCTAGAGCGCACCAGTGCAAAGAACTGTGTGTTCCATTCGCAAATCGACATGGACCCAGGGCGCACTAAACTGCACCGACGATCGCGTCAGTGCAGTCCAGTGGACCGGCCCATTGTGAGGTTAGGTACGGAAGTTATCCATGCTGATTTAGATTCGTGGTGAAATTGCGAAGGCAATTGAAGATCTTCTGTCACGCAGGGATACTTCGAATGATGGAGTATATTATGTTTTGCAAGAAATGTCTTCAAATAATGTTTGTAATTTACACGAAGTTTGGAAAATCAGATTGTCTTTTCCGAAAATTTAACCCTGAATAACTTCATATTAACAAATTCAGTGCTATTTAGAAACTAAAGTGTTATAGGTACGTCTCAATTTCGAAACGCTAATAAAGTGAAAATAAAAATAGTGACCCTTACAAAATCATTCAAATATATATGCCAAGAAATGTTTCTCGCACGCCCATACATATACCAGCGAAAATGTTCATGTTAATATTTTTATTGTTTTCAGTAATCAAACAATTCTACAGAAGCCTTTCGGTTCAAAATTTTGTGTACTATATCGATCCCTGGCAAATCTCGAAAAATGAAATTACGATTCATACGCATTTGAAGTTTTCGTAGTTTTTAAATAAAGAAATCACACGTTAATAATTTATGAATTAAGAAGTAAGAATTACCAAAAGACTTCATAAAAATTATAACGACGATCATAATTCAAAATTATTATTTTTCGAGTTCCATCTACCAAGAACAGCTGTGTATAATTTCACTGCGTAGCGCGTACGCCCTGACTCAGTTCCGGAATCCGTTTTATTCGTAGCTGCCCTTCACGCGTGCGGGGCAGCACTGTTGCGGAGCGATGACGTTTCTGCCCTGCACTAGGGTGGGTTTTAGTGCAACGAATGTAAAACACTATTAGATTTTGTGGCCCTCTACAATGAGTATGCTCTCTGCAATATGGAATCGACTGTTCTTTAGAACGTAGGAAATATTTTCAAACAGCGTTCATTATGAGAGTAAGACATAACCTATCCCGATTTCAACTTTTTTTCGCGAATTTCTTTCCCATCACTTTTTCATTTCCTGTTAATTCTTGCCAGCGTTGTGGAGTTAGTAAGGAATAATTGTAACTACCTCATATACGACAATCAGTTTGTCAAAGATGGAAAAATCCCCGTTTCCTGTTTTTAGGCGGCCATTTTGCCGCTTTAAGGCGACCGTAGTGACTCCTATAGGTATGCACTATTTATGAAAATATAATGTCGTACCTTAGGCCAAAGGTAAAATGTTATGACTTCAAGGTCTGTCACGTGACAGTTAGTGCATAACGTACGCGTGGTGCTAAAGCTCCGTATTGTTTTAGCGCCACGCGTAAAGTGGCGAGGTTATGCTTTAACAGCCACTTGCCGGACCTCGGAAGCCATTGCGTCTTGAAAACCTACAAATACCTTCATAAATTGTGCACGCCTGTAGAAGTATCCACGGTCACCTAACAAACGACAAAATGCCTGCTTGTAAACATGAAAGGTTTCATTTTCCAACTCTGATAAACCGATTCTCGTGTGTGAGGCTGAGCAATATCCACAACTCTGTGAAGAATTAACGGGATTTGTTAGAAAAGTGACAGGTAAAAATTCACGAAAAAGAAATTGAAATCATATCTTCGTGTTAGGCAGTGGCGGTGGGCGAGTTAAATTTAAGGGTGTTGCAAAAGCAATGGTCATGAGGGGGGGTCTCCCTCTCCAATATTTCCCGATGGACACAACAATTGAAAAATACTCACAATTATTTAAATTGTTTTAGAACATTTCATCTTAAATTTCAAATATATTTTAAAATATCTGGATTATTTACGAATAATTACAAATAAGTGTAAAAACTTAAAATTACTAATAAATAAAGAATGATACGAAACGTTTTGAAAATTCTCTCATTCCAAGAAACTCGTTGTAAACTTTTCTCAGTCGCGCCACCCACGTCTGACAAAGCGCTGTGTGAGAGCGAGGCGCGCAGCCGCTCCGAAATCAAGGGGAAGCCAGCATCACATCCTTTGCTGGCGACAGGGCGACTCACGCGGCACGTCCGGCGTATTGTATTCCTTTCAATGTACGCAACGACTGATAAGTGGATGTTGATCGACTGCTTTTCTGCGGAAAAGGAGCACGCTGTCTCATGCTACTGTAGTGACCCGACCCGAGAGCTTGCGAAGAAAATTATTATTTATAACATTAAGAACCTATCTTCAAAATGACGCTTTAATTACTCGTTTAATGCTTTATATTAATTTTGACCTTGACGCTTCTGTACGTAACCTCCATGTTATAACAGTTTCGTTAGGAAACAATTGGAACGAAACATTTATTATCTATTTTACCAATCTATCCAAAAATGAGGAAATTATAAAACTTACCTTGTTTACTTGAATTGAAAATCCAATCGCCGATTTTTCAGATGCACAAATTTCTCCATCACTAATTCATTGAAGTTGCTGGTTTCTCGGATAAGTTGCTTCACTATTGACAGCATTGCTTGGGCGCACAATCGCTCGGTTGTCATTGTATTTCTAAGAAATATTTTTATCCTCTTCATTGTTGAAAATGATCGTTCGGCTTCTGAGGAAGTCCTTGGAGTAGTGAGAAGAACTCAAAGACATTGGCAGACTTTTGGAAAAATTTCTTCCGACATTTCATTTTGTAGCATGACTTGATATAATGGTATCGCTCCTGTTGCATTTCTAAATTAGCTTCTCTTGTACATAGCTTGGAACTCGTTTTTTATGCGCCTACTTGTAACACTGGATAGGCATCAACAACTTGTCTGAATTATTCTTCAGGAAATTGTTTAGAATATTTATCAAAATTTTCACTGTACAGCAGCTGAGCAGCGTGAACATGATTTGTGAACGAAAAACTATCATTAACATGAACTAAAGTGGAGTCACATACTTCTTTCGCATATGCTGCAGCATTGTCAGTTTTTCTTCTTTGATTACTTTCAGGTGTATGGTCAAAAGAAGTGGCACTGATCTGGTCAACACTGTTACGAACCCACTGCACGTTGCTTCATCGGCGATTATAGATATAAATTTTGCTTTCTTTATTTCTTCTTTTATCAGATCACGTGCCACTTCTAGCATACACTGCAACAATTCATTCTGTACTGTATTTGAGATTTCTTTTAAAATGGTTGCACCTTCTAAGTTTCTTCTGAGTTTTTATAGCACCGTCAGTGGTACTAACAAAATCCACTAACCCTCGAAATATCCCAGGGTTTTCCGATTGTTCACTTTCGTCGTGCCCTCGCAAATGCAAGCTCAAATACATCACAAAATTTGACACAGTTTATAAGAGTGTCCAAAATATGTCTGTTCTTACGCACTGCATCGTTGTGTCGTTTTACACAGACGATAACTGTCCTCAAGCTAAGTCACAATATTCAAGCGTCCCAATAAAGCAAGTCCAACACTACTGTTTTTATGGAGATGAGTCTTTTGATGTTTTTTAAGTTTCTCATTCAAATGGTTCATGTCATTGTAATCGGTCATCATCCACACATTTTCCTCCTAACTAGATAAGATGCAAAGGAAAATAGAACAATGTATTTTTTCCCTCACACCCACAGAGCCACTTATATGTCGAATAAATATTACGATTGAATCGTCGTCGAAACTCTTGTTTAGCTGATTTCACAATTGTTTCAATTTTCAGATCAGGCTGATCCGGACCAAGCTTCACGATTTAAAGAATGTCATCGTAGATAACCTTTTTTCCAATAACATTAACAACTTTGTTCATTTTAGAGAAATAATTGAGCACCAGTATGCACAGACACTATAACTTACAGCACTATTCGAACCCGAGATGTACATCACATTTTTACATTGATTTTATGACACCCTTCACCGTCCACATTAGAAGCAAAAATTGTGTTTTGGAGTAACGTATCGGGGGCACTGTTTTACTGACAGCGCGACGGAGACTTCGTCTGCTAATTGAGTGGCGTGATAGCCCGAGAGCGCTGCGCCAAGCGGAGTTCACGGCGGAAGTGTGAACATGATCCGACGAATGCGCCCTATGATAGCACAGAAGTGAAGTCACGTGGTCAATGGTTCTTACGGAGCGAGGTCTGAGCAAGGTGGTGTTTCGAAAACGAGAACATCAATGTAGGCACATCGGTTTGTAAATGTAATGTTGGTATGAAAATTATACAAAGAGGAGCAGAAAAAAGCCATACTATTGTAAATGTGTGTGTGAGTGTGTTTATTCTATTTTGTTAAATTTTTTGTGTGTTGCGTGAGCCTGTGAACCTTATAAAGAACCGCCCCTGGTGTTAGGTAATGTCATACCCTTGAAACGAACGCTAATATTCGATATTCCCTACATTCTCAAGAAAAGCCAATTCAGAAAATCTAAAGCTTCCTGCCTAGTGAAGTTTTGTTTACTATTGTCTCGTACTGTGGTTCAACTGTCTTGCTAATTGCCTATTTTCTTCGATATATTATGCACCTTTTTTGTTCTACATATAAAATGCTTCTTTTGTAATGCATAACGCGATGTCGCAATTGCTAATCTGAACGTTTTTCCTCAAGGCCATATAACGTCATTAGTTAATTGATTAATTGATTAGGTTTAAAGGGCGCTTAAACTACTAAAGTCATTGGCGCCCGTGTCAAAGTATTTCTAAAATAAATAAATTAAAGATCTATTAAAGTGTTGCAGATGCAACTTACTACTTTAAAGCACATACATACCCTAAAATAAAAAGCTTCAATGACGCATAAAATATACCAGTAGATAAGACAAAAAGTTCAAAAACGTAAATCTGGGGTCAGGAAAATATATAAACGTTATTGACCTCATCTGTCAGATAAAATTATATATTCCGCTTTCTCTCAAAAAACGAAAAAAACTTTGAGAGCGCGGAATCAGTCATCTCTGAGAACGTCTCGTAGAGAGTTGCCCAGACCATGTTTTCGTCGGCTACAAACAAATTTCATACAATGCAGGAGGACGTGTTCCACAGAAAGAACCGTCCTGCATGAATAACAGGTAGGAGGAGAATCATCTCGAATGAAGAAACTGATAAAAGTGGCAGAGTCCGACCCACAGACGGGTTATTAAGACTTCCTCACGCCTAGAACATTGGGATGAGAATCGCCAGGAATTAACAGAATCCTTTATTATACTTAGTTTATAGGTGGTGTTGTGCTATTTGTCACGCTCTAAAGATGGATCGTTTTAAAAAAGCCTTAACATCGGACGATGGTACAAAAGGAATGTCAACATGTCGATTTCGCCGCCTGATCAGCCAGCTCGTTCTCTATGATTCCCACATGGCCTGGGACCCAACTCAGCCCCAGATCATAGTGGCGTGACAGAAGGCGATTGATTCCGTCAGGTAATCTGAGGAAGAACGGGAGACAACTTGAAGCGAGCTGAGAGAATCAGAACACCCAACTGCTCGGCGCAAAGTCGCAGACTCGATGTATTTTAGGGCTTCAAGATTTGCATACATATCAGCAGTGAAGGTACTGCACTGAGAATGTAACCGATATGATTTGGTGACTCTGATACAATAAAAACTACATGCTACTGCTTCATTGCACGATGAACTATTTGTGTATAAGAATACATGATCTAGATAGGCTACCCTCATTTCCTTAAAAATGCATCTGGTACACAAAGAGGACTAGTTGTTTGTTCGGGAAGAGTGCATAGACTGAGGTCAATATTCTGGCGGATGAGTTTCCAAGGGGGAATAGGGTGACTTGGGTGTTTCACAGGGGTGGGAAGATCAACATTAAGGCCCCGCAAAAGATTTCGTAATCGAATATCTGGAGGTTGAGGCAGCGATGTTTCATATTCAGGATGGAAAATTATTTGGCGACAAGGATGATTAGAGAATTCTGATATTTTAGCACCATAAGACGCTAATAAAATATACCGCCTTGTTTTTAAGAAAGGCTCACCAGCCTTAGAAGGCACTCAATTCGGCTGGTGCGATACGCGCCTGTTGAGAGACGGATACCAGCTTGGTGTATACTATTGATGGGTCGGAGAGTGGAGGCACCTGCCGAGCCATACACATCACTACCGTAATCCAAAACTGAACGGATGAGTGATCTATATAACCGCATTAGGGTAGTGTGTTCGGATTCCCATGATGTACCATTTAGCATTCGAAGAAGATTAAGGGGAGAGACCCATCTGGTTTGTAGTTCACGGATATGAGCACGCCACGCGAGGGACTTGTCAAATGTGAGCCCCAGGAACCAGCAATGGCGTGTACTGCTTTCATACCCTGGGTTACCGCTGAACTTAGAAATAAATTTGTATATACATAGAAATATATATATATATATATATATATATATATATATATATATATATATATATATACACATATATTCTAACGCCACCAACTACCGTGGCAGTCGTCGGAAAGAATGCTCTTTGAATATCTCAGGGGGCAGGATCTTTGGGGTGTGAGAAAGACATACACCCAGACACAGAATTAGGTAAAACAGTAATATATTCTTAGAAAGTACTGCACAAATCAAACCCTTTACACTGTCACAGAAAAGAGATCAAAAAAATATACCACATTGTTAACTGCGCGCTAGGATGCATGCAAATCCACTAGTGGTAATATCTCTTAGAAAAATTGCAACAAAAAATGTTTGCTTAATGATTTCCCTCTTCACCTACTAGCGATCATTTGCCTTATAACACCCGTGCACGGAGTTCTTGTTTGACCAATATTAGTGAATGAAATTTAACTTTTCCTGCACTGCCTGGATTGATTTACCAGTACACATTATCACAGGTCTTACTGCTATTCACATACAAAATTTTCCTCGTCACTAATTACATACACAAAATGAGGAACACAAATTAACTATCTTTACTACAGCTTCGGAATAAAATGTACCACCGGCGTACAAGGTTATGAAATACTTCGCCGTTACTCAGTTGTAAGACGAACATGCAAAATTTAGTATTCTGGTTTCTGGAGCTAACACTACCTTTCTAGTTCCTGTCTCCCACTTCACTTTTATGCAAATTTGGAAGTCCAGCCGTGCCGCCACTCGCGTTCCTGCCACGTAGCCCGCTTCGATGCTGCTCCGAAGGCCACTCGGTCTCCTTTGCGCCTGCCACCAGAACCAGGGACCAGTCTTCTTTGCGCCCACCACCAGATCCACGGTCCAGTCTTCTTAACGCCCACCACAAGATCCACGTCTCGTCTTAACTTCACCCGCCTATCTTGCGACACGAGTACGCGTATTGCCCAGTCTCTCCGCGTGTGCTAGTTGGCGTGTTGTTTCACTAATGCTTTATAAAACTCGCACAGTTCCGCAACCGCGGCCACTATTCTGCTTCGTCCTAAATTTTCACAGTTCTTACAACCGTCTCATACAGTGTTCTACTTAAATCACGTAGCCTCGTCACGTATATCACTTTTCCCACTTCCTAACGCCTCAAGAACTACTACGGCCTCTCTCCAACAACTACCCCGCTATCTTACTCGACTTCTCACCTCGGCGTCTCACACAAGAAGGGCCCTTTTTCTCGCTGCTCCGCCGTTTAAATGGTGACGTGACGCCACGGTGCAACCCTGCCGCGCTGCCCATAATGCGGAAGTACACCGCCGCCGCGCTTCAGGCCGCAACTAATAGGTAGCGCCTTTTGCGATCTGTAATCGGCGTTCTGGTATTGCTTCGCTCTTCACATCTCCGCCGATGCTGCGTGGGCGTTGTGGGGTTTGTGGCGATGCCTAAAACGTTACTATATATATATATATATATATATATATATATATATATAATATATTCTAACATGTCCACCTACTACCTTCCAGCACGTGGGGAGAGCGTGATAGTATGAATGTTCGTGAAGCGAGCTTAAAATTCTCAGGAAGCAGGATCTTTTGGGTATGAGAAAGGTCTGAACCCTTGACACAATGAATCAGATAAAATACGAATAAAATGAACATATATTCAATGAATAATAACCGTGGCACAATTATATAATAGGATTATACACTTTAAATAGTTGGTCACTGAAAAACAAACAGAAAAAAAGGCAAAACAAAAAATTGGCGTCGCCTCGACTGCCGGAATACGCTTTCTCTAATTACAATTCACAATTTGCTCATTCCTCTTTCTGAATTTTTATCTACCACATTATGTTACTCTTTCTACTCTCTAGTTTTTCCGTGGACGGCTTTTAAAATGAGTTTTACACTTGTTCTAAGGTATCCCGTTCACAGATATCTAGCCTTGGGTATCCCGTTCACAGGTTCTAAGGTATCTAGCCTTGGGCTTCGCACTCACTCTATCCTTGTGAACTTTAAAGAGAGAAAAAAAATAAATCGTAACATACACGTTTCTTAAATTTGACCCCTTTACATATCACAGAAAGCAATTACTTTTAACACAATACAATAAACTATGACTTTTCCAGATAACATCACTATGCAACATATGAAAATCATGACTTATTTAAGTAAAATTGTACAAGGTATGGCCTCTTTGAATGAATTTAATAACACGTGCAGTAAATGAACTTGAATCTGCCACTCACATCGTTCGGAATACTTCTCCCATCTGTTCTGACCTTTCACCCACTTTTAACACGAATTGTCGTGTATTTACTGCTATTCTCTTTCCCCAACTGATCGCCGCATAACAGTTGCCAGTTCTTTTACCTCAACAGCTCCGCATCGCTCGCCTGTAGGTGACATTGTGGATTTTCTTCCGCTCGCAGCCTCGCCTTGCAACCCGTCTTCGCTCGCTGTCCCACGATGTTACCAATTTCCTTCCCTCGAGCTCTGGACTCCGCCACGCCTCCAATTTCCACACCCTTCTCCCGTTCTCCGGACTCGTACGGTTCTCGTTCCAGTGCAAATCTTTCTCACCTACGCTTCTCTCTTCCTGGGGTCGTCCTTCTTCTGCTGCGCCTCGTACAAGTTTGTTCGCGCTTCCAGCCTCGAATAATTAATGTCGCTGAAGTTATGCTTGAAATGCTCGGCCTACCTACCATACTTTGGGCGTGTGTGGTCTCAGCGTGCAATATGAGATGCTGGATTTAGTTAATGTCCTGCGCGAATTTTGCAAATTAGAAATTATTTCGAAGTCAAACAATCACTTCACTTGCTCTCTCAAATATTGTGAATGTTAATGCGAAGAATGTTCGTGCACTCCACTTCTCAATTACATCACTTTCGTTGATACACTTCTCAAGCTAACTTTTAACTACCGAGTTAAAATAAACTCCTATGCTATCAAGTTACAATCGCCTTCAGAACTCAGTCTAGTCGCCGACGCTTCTGCAATCATAGAGAGCTCCTCCGAGGCGCGCTGCGATACTTATGGTACTCGCGCCTGGGGAAATTTTTGGAGGGGTGAATATTCTCCTCTTTTCGTGACCTCCCGGAAAAACATTATTCGCCAGGTTCGGGCGTCAGAGTTCGAAAAGCTATGGGTAGATGGCGCGTTTACAAGCCATCGTTCCGCCGCGTATTCGACTTCTTTCTGTTCGCGGGCTTCTTCTCGTAGCTGATGGTGGCGTTATGGGATTGTCTAATCCCACATGGCCTGTCTCTTACCTATAACACTTTATATATATATATATATATATATATATATAAAATTACGAGAACAAAAATCTGTCTATATATATATATATATATATATATATATATATATATATATATATATATATATATATATATATATATTGACAGATTTTTGTTCTCGTAATTTTTTCTCGGGCTACCGCCGGTAACCCCGATAGCCCACAGAACCCGGTAGCCCGGGTACCACATTGGCAACCTGGCAGATTCAGTGATTGGAAGCTGATTTCCGCCCAAGTAAAGGACTAGATTGTTATGCAAATGGTATATCATGCAGAAACGCAAACCGATACATTTAGTAACAGAAAAGTTAAAGCCTGTGGACGTGCTTCATCCATGGAGCTTGTTGAGGACCATTTGGAGTTGCCTCTGGATCACACTGATGCTGATGGATGAACAGAAGATGGCAAAATCATCCACAAACAACGATGCCAATCACCTAGAAAAGCCTGTCACCCACATGAGCACGGAAGGATCTGTTCGAAAGGAAGTTTCGGAGGAATAGAGGAAACTTCCCCCTAAATCCCCAAGAGTGCAGGGCTTGCAGAATGCCGTGCTTCCCAGTGGTGTCGTAGGTCTTTCCTCTATCGAATAATATGGCCACAAGATGTCTCACAACGAACGATGTAGAGACACCTGTTGCAAATGCAACGAGGGTGTCCAAAGTTGACCGGTTTCTTCTAAACCCGCTTTGGATTGCCATCAACAGATTTTTTACTCCAGACTCGACCAAACGCTGATTCATCGTGCGTTCCAGCTCTTTGCATTCACAGTTTGCGAGAGAAATATGTCGATAACTTGATGGCAGTGATCAATCTTTCCCTTCTTTGGGAACTGGGACGATGATGTAGTGCAGTGTAGTAGACATCAGCGAATCATGTACTAGTGAAGAAACTCATCTATGAGAACGGAGACCATCATCCACATTCAACCTATAAGGGGGAAAATCACGAAGACACAAGGGATGAGGTGGAGTGAGGTGAGTCTCTTGGAGACAGATTATTAGGGGATTGTAACGGGACAACAACGGTTTAAGATCGTCCCGTCGCACGAGGAGAAACTATTAGTATTCCATGACATGAGGACCATGTTGGAATCAAGTGTTTTCTTCTTTCCTCCGACCTTGGGAACCGAATGCGCGAGCTTCCTCCCCAACGGGAGTTCTCTCCGAAGCCGAGACCTCCTGGGCATTGCCAAGGAGACTAGATGCTCGCTCAATGCGTGTTTCTGAAGATGTAACTAGTCGGGGCCTTGATAAGGAGCTGTTTGTTACCGGTTCTGAGGCAGTTGTCCGACCGACATCAACTTACATAGAAAGAGAATTGTTTAACGTTTTGGTCCACTGCGACGGCTGAGCTTATCTGTCAGTCTTTTTGTATTTTGTTGGGATGATCACCCTCTCACTTTGCAGGGGTGAGGCATTCAAAGGGAGGTCCACTGGAGATACCTGACATGAGAAGCTCACCACTTGGGGGGCAGCTCGTTCTGTTTAGCATTCCGCTGCTACTCTCGGAGTCTTAGTTTCACGGCGCCGAAGAAGGATCGAGAAAGATAAACAGGGTTCCTCGCTGGAAACCCACATTTGACCTCAGGAAATGTCACTGTCTCAGCAGCTCTAATCTTCTGGATCTCTCATTCTCTCAGAAAGGTAGGGCATTGCTTATAGTTTTCCGGGTGGTCACCTTCGCAATTAACGCAATGCGGTGTAGTGGCGCAGGGTTCGTGCATCTTTTTCCCGCACTTCCCGTACACTAGGTTTTCCGCTATTCACCGCTGTTGTGTATGGCCGAACCTCTAGCACTTGAAAACCGCAAAGGGTTAGGTACTGTAATCGTTCTCGGTGTGAATTCGAGTTTTGCTTGTTCAATAAAAAACACAGAAATGAACTTAAAATAAATTTACTAACCTTAAGGTGATGATGAGAGCTAGCAAAATCATTCTTACACAAGCTTTATAAACATTTAGTAATATGACTGCGGCTTCCTATTTTAATTAGAATTTTTTAAGAAGCAAAAAGTACAATTAGCAGCTGCAATAACATACCAGACTATCGGAATTCACGCTCCCAACTTCGTGTATTAGAGCCATTCCGCACCTCGGCGGGAAAATAAGCTGAGCGTCACCCAATTTCATGTTATTTAGAACTTATCTTATGGTACCGACGTGATGACTTCGTCTTAACGGCAGGATGTTGACGGTAAGCTTTCCTCAGCACAGCGGCGGTGACACAGTCAGCACAGCAGCGTAGATCCAGTTTCCCCCGTTCTGCAGACAGACGACAGCGCGCCACTGTCGGACACCCTGTGATATTTTAGCGTCGCAGACGTATACGTGATAACTGCCGGTTGTTTACCACTCAAGTTCATTGCCGAGATGATAATAATCGCCTCCTTAATGCATTAGTAGTCCCATTTTTATGGCTCCGTGGCCCCACGTTCAAGGCACAAGTCAAAAATGCTAACTTATGCAAGCTGTAAGAGTAAAATGCCTCGAGTCCGAAATCGGAACGGCAATATTGAAGTGGCGAGTTGAAAGATTAAAATCTTAGTAATTTTACACAATATTAAGGGTTACGCTGCAGTAACAATTCCGACGTAAGTTGAAAGATGCAAATCTGAGTAATGAAGTCAAGCCAAGTGATGTGAAGCAGCCAAATGATTTCGAGGCCTCGCGCACGTCCAGACGAAGGCTTCGATCTCCCACCTCTGATCGGAATGCTTTACCGTGATTCGTTTAGCGTTTGCCATCGGGAGCTGTGGCGGGGCGGCATTCGCGCCAATGGCTCGCGAGCTTAGGTGATACAAAGAAGAAATTTCCGTTGCATTTTTGGCGTTGCATTTTAGCTGCCCGGTCCCTGCGGGGTGGGTACGCCGCGGTCGGAGGAATACAGTGCAGTTGGCCTCTATCTTTTTAAAATTATTTACTGGCCAGATAACCCTTGGCCGGCGCGCATGTGCGCATAGCAAATCGCTAGCCCCTGCGATGTTTTGAAAGGGTCAATCGGTTTCTCCTTCGCACGTGCGTCCATGGCGAATCGCGTAGCGTTTCACGGCGTCACGCCTCGCGCAATTCCAAAGGGGCGGCGCTCCGTTACTCCGCGCCTGCCCCATGTACATAATACGTATCGTTTTGAACGCTGACGCTGGGCGGGGTGGGTCTGTCTTACGCGAAATAAAACGTTGCCCCTTTTGGCATTCCGAGGGCTGTGCGACGTGGCACGCGCTCGTCACCTCGAGCATGAGTTACAACAGATTTCTGCGGAGTCGTAAATCCATGTTCTCTATGACAAGTTGCCGGTCCGGCAAACGGCGGCGTATGTTCGGCTGTCGGCCGGCTGCCTGTCCCTGGGGGGCGGGGGTTGCGGGGGTTGAACAAATAATTCTCTTAATCACTGGTGGGATTCTCATGCTCGTTCACGGAGGGTGTGACGTTACAGTACGTATTGCCGTATGCGAAGGTTATAAAAACCGCACGAGATCCTTCGAGGGAGAGTTGGAAGATCGAATGTCAGAATAAGAGTGGAAGTGGGGATTTCTTGCCCCACAGTCCCTCCTCTTGATCCCGTAGACGTCGGCCACACCCTGGCTCTTAGAAAAGGAGACTCGTTCTTCCTCACTCTCTACAAAAAACTCCTCGTGGTTGACCACTTCCTTACAAAGGTCAAGTGTTTGGTGAGTGGTCATTTCCACCTGGAAGACGGCAAAGTGCTTGGTTTTCATGATCTTGTCTATCTGATCATCTATCGTGCTTCAAAGTGAATGGTACCATTCCTTTTTCGCACAACATCTTGTAGTTTTCTATAGGTCTCTTCAAAAGCGCGTGCGAAACGGACAGCACTAACCATTTTAAATGATTTTCCTTCCTCATCATATGTCATGGGGATGAATCTAGGCTTCTTTGGCCAATCTTCTTCTTTCGAAAAGAAACTATTTATATCAATAGTTCGTTCCGACATCTCCTCTTCCTTGCAGAAAAGGGCGGGGGAGAAGGTTTAGTATCCATGGAGATGGATATCAGATTCATCCCCGTGGTTCCATCCACCACGGAGCTCTACAAGGGAAAACTCCATCGGAGTGCCAGGGTTGCCACGGAGATATAGTGCGGAAATGACAGCGCATCACCATCATGGATCCCCCCGCTCACTCTGGAGTTCAGTGCAAGACCTAGTCCAAACCGATTGATTGGAAGTGGATTAACACCCGACTGCCCGTCTAGAAGAGTCCGAGGCTAAAGCAAACGTGTTGAAGCCTACAAGGAATGTTCCCCAAAATACGTAAACAACGTATCCCTAAGTGCAAAGCAGAATGTAGCACAAGGTGAGTAGTGGGGAGACAGACTCCTCAACCGCCAGGACACACATTCCCTCCGACACGGGTCAACGGGCACGGCAAACACATGGGTGGGCGTTCAGGATCCAGAGGGGACCAGTGAAATAGAAGAGGAAAAAGAACAGAATTCGGATGTTATAAAAGAATGAGAATGAACTAATGGGAGAAGAAAAATGACTCGTGAAAGAAAGG
The DNA here is from genome assembly GCA_011170035.1 of Teleogryllus occipitalis. NCBI lineage: Eukaryota > Metazoa > Arthropoda > Insecta > Orthoptera > Gryllidae > Teleogryllus > Teleogryllus occipitalis. The sequence goes on along the minus strand of BLKR01005532.1, from coordinate 16,446 downwards.
AATACTTAAGAGCCCTCCCTGCATATTATTACAGGACGTGGACCGACCCACCTCGTCGGGACGTTATTAGTAACGTCAATAGAGTTTAAGTACGTCCTTACGTCTGACGTTAAAACTTTCTAACTCCCCGCAAGGTATTTCGAAAGGATCTTAAAGAAGGCTGCCGTTGAGGGGGGAATTACCGCACCCATTGACCAAGGAACAGCAAGCGCAATCGAGCAATTGCCTGGATGTAGCACCCACATTCGGGTGGAGATATCGTATACAAGTGCGTTGAAGTGTTTTCAGATTTTCCCAGATGTTTGAAGTTTGAGAATTTTGAGAAAAGTCGTGAAGTTAACCAGAATCACGCGATCACTAATACGAGACGCACTTAACAGCTAAATTGCACATGAAAACTTGAAACTTAACGTTTAGAAATAATATTTACTGTACATCATGCCTTTCATTATTGCTTTTTCTTTATTAAAGAAATTTATAATATTGGCGAGTATTGATGTTCCTGTGATCTCATATGGAGGACTTTTATAAAACATTCATACGCTGTATTATATAAATAATAGTATTATATAAATTAACAGATTGAATATAAATGTTATATACATGTAAATACACAATTGCATTTTTACATTTTAAAATATTTAATGAATAAATATATTTTATTAATATTTCTAATTGACACTCATGTTCATTTAGAAATATTTTAAAGTCCGGACATTTTTACAGGGTTCTGATGCACCATTGGTGCCCTTCTTCCGTAAACGAACGGCTTCCGGACGTGATGTCATATGCTTCACTCAAGTAAGTAAATAAATTAACATAGTTCTTTAGATACTAAGAAATAACAGGTAAACTTTCATACAGTTTTAAGTAAAATCATCTAGATGGACCAAATTTAAAATAATAGAATTAAAGATTCACCTGTTAGTTCATTGATTTAATACAACCAGCGCCAATATTTTCTATTTAATACGCGTGAGAGGCATGCAGTTAAGACTGTTCGCATACATTTTGCAGGAGAAGGAGTCTGAAAAATGGGCTGAAGGACAATCTGAGTCAGAGTCGGATTCAGACGTGGACTCATTTATCTCTGCCGCCGAAGAGGGAGAAAAGGAAGAAAGTACCATGGACGAACTCGAATCCCAGACGGGGCAGGGTGATATGACACGCCACTCGACAGAATCACATTCCATCTTTCCACTCCTTCCAACGGCTGAACAGGACGAGGAGTCTCCAGACATAGCGAACACGGTTGGCGTAGGTACTTCAGAGTACGTTACTAGCGAAGAGCAGTTAAAATGCATGGACACAATTGGAAGGCTTCACCATCAGGGAGACTGGTATCAGGAGTTTGCAAATGTTCTACACACGTTACCTTGGGATAGAGAAGTATGGACGGTAACTGGCAGCTCTGCAGCATTTCAAGGCAAGCCTGTTGACGAAGACAGCGGCGAAGTGAACCAATCCCCAACTGGTCAGTCTCAACATTCTCAGCAGAGCCAGCAGAGCCAGCAGACGCAGCAGACGCAGCAGACCCAGCAGACCCAGCAGACCCAGCAGACCCAGCAGACCCAGCAGAGCCAGCAGATTCAGCAGTCCGGCAATGCGCCGGTTCCGGGATCAGGGAAGAACTGGTGCCAAGACCCCAAATGCCCGAAGAGAAGACCTAGGCCGCCATGCACTTGCCCAGCCGCTGGAGGAGGACCACCTGGAGGAGAACCTGTTAGATTCGCGGTGGGTCCATCGGCTATTACTGTGTCACCTAGCGCTAAATCCGCCCCAGCTGGGGGAAAGCAACCGATGGAATGCGATATATGTAGTGAAATTGAAGTTTCCATGGAAATGATTGCTACAAGAGGACCCCCACCAGCACCCTCTACCTTTACAGTGTCACCGAGTACAAAATCGGCACCGGAGGAGAAAAAGCCGGCTGGGAAACAACCGATGGAGTGTGACATTTGCAGTGAACTTGAAGTTTCTGCCACACAACTTTTGCCAATTGACAGTGCGTTTGCACCACTTCCAACATCCGCTCCTGCGGGCGTCTGCTCTCCAGAAACATGCAATGCTCCTTCCGGAGGTGTTTGCGATATACCTGGTTGCGCGGATCCCGGTTCGCAGGCTCAACCACCGTCGATGGCGTCAATGCAAGTTGGACAAGCAGCCCTCCCTCCGTCCGATGATGTGTGCACTAAAGAAATATGTCCATTCCCGAATACGACAGCAGACATTTGCAATATGCCTGGATGTACTCTCTCCACTGTACCCATTAATATAATCCCTACAAGTTCACAAGTAGCTTCGATGCCTCCGGCTGCTTCTCAAGCAAATATTTGTCAACCGAGCGAATGTCCAACGTCTCATACTACGCCTCTGCGTGTCTGTGAGATGCCTGGTTGTACAGTCACGGCAGCCGCAGCGCCCCGGCCCATACCTTCGCCCAAACCGTCGCCCGTGGCGTCGCGAGACACCTGTAAACCAGAAACATGCCCTGTACAAAGTGCAACTCCTCCAACTACCTGTACTTACCCTGAATGTCCGACAACTGGAATGGCAGTTCCCCCGTCTCTGCCACAACAAGCTGCCCCATCTGCAGATGACGTACGATGCCCTGCGAGCACATCAGACGTGTCCTGTGATCCAGGAAGATGCCCCGCGGTACAAGCCGCATTCGTACCCAGCGAACCTTCTCAAGCACCCAGCGTCCCCTCACAAGTGACTCAGCAAACAGAAATGATTCCCCCACAACAGACTCAGCAAACAGAAATGATCCCCCCACAACAGACTCAGCAAATTCCGGAAGATATCTGTCCGGCGTCTGATTTGGATCAAGAATGCTTTCCTGATACATGTCCGGTATTGAAAGAATTAGAAGGGGTTCCTTCAGGGGTTCCCACAATACAGCAGGTCACTTCCGAGAGAGCAACAACTCCTTTGGGCGTCCAGTGCCCGCCGTATCCGCCGACCGCCGTGGAGTGCCCGGCAACTCTCCCCACTGCCACAGATGTGTGCACGCCCGACAAGTGCCCTGTGATGCGAAGCGTGCCTCCGTCAGCCGTCGCGTCCGCGGCCCAGAGCGCGCAAATTCCGCCCGGGACTCCGACTTCAGTTTGCCCTCCGCGTAGCGGTCCCCTGGAGTGTCCGGCGACAGGCACCGGTTTTACGGGGGTGTGCGCGCCGGCCACCTGCCCGGTGATGGGGACCGCCCCGCCCGCGCAGATGCCGGAGGCACCGGTGCCCTTCCGCGACGGGGTCAGCGAACAGGAGCTGCAAACGCAGTCGTACGGCGTGATGCCGCCCGCGTTGGGCGTGTGCGCTGGCACGTGCCGCCCGCTCAAGCCCGACCCCAAGGTGGAGTGCACCGAAGTCACCTGCCCGCAGCAAACGCGCGCGGGCCCACCGTCCGTTCGCTCGGCGGTGTCCGCCCAGCAGCCAGCGCCAGCGCCAGCGCGAGCGCCAGCGGCAACGCGCGCCTGCGGAGCCACCTGTCCGTGTTTCGAGGGCTGCCCGCACGAGTGGCTGCAGATCGTGCAGCCCCTCAGCCAGCGACACGAAGACGTCGGCGCCTTCTTGCGCGTGTTGCGCGAGAAGCAGACGATCGCGGATGATCTGTTGGCGATGGGTCAAGAGACTCTCACGCAGAAGGATGCTCTCGTCGATCCTTTACAGACGACCCGCGAACCACCGCCGTTGCCGGAACAGATTCACGATCAAAACTACCTCGGTTACGCCGGAGCAAAACTGTTGTCTCCGAATTCTCCGTGCATGGCGCCGTGTATGGGCGCAGGCGAGTCTCCCATGGGGTCGCAGATGTCTGCAGCGTTACCCCAGGTAGGATATACCTTATCATGGTGGTACCCTAAGGAATTTATCCGCGATCACAATCTTACCTACGGTCTGTTTATGTAGAATATACTCCTAATAGCCTGAAAGCATTTCTAGACAAGACACGACTTTGCCTGTAGACACCCGCTACTATACAAACATAGACGTTTGCTTTCTATATTTGTATTCGGAATATCGACTTTGTATACCTCGATACTATGTCATACAAAAAGGTATACGATATTACCAATATAAACATGTTTTCTGTTGGCTTGAGCACCAGGCCTACTGTTGATCCGTATTAATCTCATTCTACAACCAAATCCAAATTCGAAACTTCAAATTTTTGTTTATTTTGATGTAAATGAAATTCCATCATCAAATTTTATAAAATTCTTTTCATATTAACTTTAAATATGTCTAGAACTACAAATATACATTTAATCACCATTCTCGTGCATCCCGAGTATTTACGTTTTTAATGAAATCCTCTTACAATCTTTCAGTCTTTGGGTGTTGATATAACGTCCGGTTTTCGTGACAAACGCGCTCTGATGAAATTGAAAAAGCTTTTTTCGTATTACAGCATTGTAAAGGACCTTTCTCGTTACAAGAATTTGTTTAAAAACAGATATCTTATGGCACGGATTGAGACATAATTATCCTTTATGGGACGAATAATTTCGTTATCACACATTCAAAATGCGACGGTGTTCAATCGCATGCGAAAAATGTGGGGTGATAGCGGTAAACCGAACACCCGACCACCGTTTTTTCTCACAGATGTCAAATACCTATGACGTCACAATAAAAAAATAACTTGTGCAAATCGTGTATAATGTTGCTTTATTGCTTTCGTACCAACTTGAAAATTCGCTCCTAACGTCCCTCGTTTGCAGAACATGCATTCATGCAATAAATCTTAACATTATATACTAGTTGCCTAATATTGATTATTGCCGATGACAATCAGCGCCAATGAAACAGGGCCTTTTTTTCAATTTCCTCCCACTAGTATCCCTGGCGTGGTGGTAATTTTTTCTTATCGGGGCAGAACAATCTGCGCGCGCACCGCAGCCCTGCATGGCCTTTGCGGCTCCGTGACAGAAGCGGGGAGTATTTATAATATCTATTTTTTTAATATATAACACAGGACAGATACTCATTTTCTTTGCTGCGTAATCTTGCATTAGCATTAGTGATTCTGATAGACAGCTGCTGCGCTCTCTCGACAATTGCCTTAGGCTTCTTTGGCGATACTGCATGAGCAATTTCAGCATAGTATTTGCGATTCTGCATCATCAACACTTCTAACTCCTTAACATTATGAACCAATACTTTTCTGAATCCAGTAGGAAGCATAAGCTTGGTTTTCTTGTTGCTTCCATAACCAACGGTTGGAATCAATATCAGACCCTTAAATTGTCTTCACACTCTGTTGTTGATACCTTTGGGTTTTCTCCAGTTGGGCTTCAACTTCTTGTACCGATCACTTTGATGGCATGCAAAGCGTTTTGTACCTTTTTTTAGGATTGTTGGACGATAAACTGGGTGAATCGTCATTTTGGTTTCACGTTCTCTTGCGCATGCAATGGAGACCAGATGGAGCTATTAGCAGATATAGATAAAGCTAATATTACTAACTTATACCTAACATGCCCAACCTAACCTATTTTCAGAATGGCGCTTTGGCCGCTTCCTTATGTGTAGAAAGATGTTTTAGCCGGTCTGGATAGCCGAGATTGCTGAGGCTGGAGGGCCGTAGCTGCCTCGGCTCGATGGGTCGCGGGAAATCCGCCTCGAGCATGGCTGTGCGCGTGTGTGTGTGTTTGTGTTGTCCATACGTGTTTTTCCTACAGTTCTCTCTACAGTTAAAACAGTGGTCACTATATGACCAAAATGTTCAAAAGCGACCTAAAAATAGTCATTTATGCAACAAGACAAATAGAGGACGTATTACATACAATGTTACTTCTAATTATTAGAATTATTCAAAATAAACATTTCTCACTTTCCTGAGTTAAGATTTGCCATTACTCTCGACGATCTGTAGGAAGGGTTGTTGGTACAGCGTTCCGTTTTAAAATAACAATCGCAGCGTGCGGAAGGATCAACAGAAAAAAGAGGGACAATTGGGAACAAGTCGGATAAAGCGGTAAACAGAGGACGAAGTGGGCGAGGGGACAAAATGGGAAAATGGGGACAAAATGGACAAAATTGGAAAAAGGAAAGAAAGCCACAAAACGGAGACAGGTGGCCAAATTAGACAATGGAAACGAAGGGACAAATGGGACAATAAGACAAATGGGAACAAGGATATAATATAGAACAAAGGGGTCAAAATGGGACAAGAGGCAAAATGGGGCACGGGAGAAAAATGAGAGGAGACAAAATGCGTCACATGACAAAATGGGACAAAGGGGGAAAATTGGGACAAAAAGAGAATATGTGACAAGGGGACAAAATAGAACAATGGGGACAAACGGGAAGGGGGAGTGATGAGGCATGGGGACAAAAATGGAGGAAATGGGACAAAAATGCCAAGGGGGGCAAGTGGCACAACAGGAACATATTTATTCAAAGATTTACGAGCATTGGTCAAATCTAAACCTGAGAGTCCGCTAAAATATTTTTATTATACTCTCGAGCATTTGAGCGACCGTTGCTATAGACGCGCTCTCAAAGCGTTGTTTAAATGGTTGGTTGCTAAGGAGCTAAGCGCATGTTTACCGACGCGAGCAACAAAAAAGGGTTTTAAGGCGTTATTTTTGTGTGTGTGGCAGGTGGCGTCGGCGGTGCCGTCGGCGGCGCCGTCGGCGGCGGCGAGCGTGCGCACGGGGCCCCCGGGCGTGACGCGCTGCGCCAAGTGCCGGGGCCGCATGCCGGCCGGCGCGGACGAGGGCGGCGCCGGCGCGGGGGCGGTCGCGTTCCGGCCCGCGTGGGGCGCGGCCGCGCACCCGTGCCCGTGCGCGCAGGGCTGCGCCGACGAGTGGCTGCGCCTGGTGGGGCCGCTGCGCCGACGGGCAGAGGACGCCGCCGCCACGCTGCGCGCCGCCGCCGCCAAACGCTCCCTCGACCACGCCCTCCCGCGCACGCACGCCCGGCGGCTCCGCTGCTGCGTGCCGCCGCTGCCGCCGCCGGAGCCTTTCGGCGGGAAGCGAGTCGGCGACGAGGAATGGTCCTGCCGGGCGCTCAGCGATGGCACTCCGTACAAGGTGAAGACGGGATTGACAAATCCGCCGGAGTCACATACAATAGCTCCATTACCTTCGGAACTGGAATCGGAAGAGCTGTCTCAGGGCATCAACTGTTGTCACCGGGAGGTTCTAAGTTCCTGTCCCGACGTCCCGACCGTGGCACAATTTTCGACACTAGGTAGATAGCTAGGTCGAGTTCAGTCGCTCTCTAAAGGAGAGTTCTAGCAGCCGACTGGACTTCTCCTCCAGATGTCTAGTGGTTTCTCCGATCAATATCAGTACCCTAACAAACGGAGCAGTTTCCTAACAACAAGCCACAAACCGCGCGTGATTTTCCTTCTTCCTTCTTCTACCCGTTACACACATTCACATTTACATGCACTACACTACCATACATGCCAGGAGACCGATCTAGAGCTTAGAGGTTGGTCGCCTGGGGCGGAGTTAACGCTGCAAAATAGCTTCAGTAAATTGTTTGGGAGAGCAGCAGAATGATGGGGTTGCCCACAAAGCGTGGCTACCCACTTCCTAGCTGGCCACTAGGGAAAATGCTGAACGACAATTATTCGAGAACTATTAGTTTATCTCAGCGTGATAGATATTGATGATGGAAGAAGTTGATCAATTTTACCTTGTCAATGTTTACCTTGTTTTACAGAAGATTGTTTTCTGTTATAATTCGTGCGACAAACCATTTCAACTTGCTATCGCTTCTTGCACGCTCAAAACACCCACTGATACCACTAGTCAAACTTAATTTCTTCAATACCGCCCAGATGTGAATTACCACGGCTTTTTACTGACGCGGCGATCTTTTGTGTATACGCGCGGCTGCAAGATTCTTCAACAATTATCCTCGTGGCGTCATAAAGTCGTTGTATTTCTTTGAAATCTCGACAGTGAGAATGCGTTTGCGTGCTAAAACTTCTCAGCTGAGGTCGCAATACCAACCCTAAATAATTAAATTAATAGTCGGTAGCATGTATACGTGCATCTTAACGGTGTTCTACTCTCGTGAGGTGAGTCGAGTAACCGCGAAACTATATAATATAACTATATAATACTATTCTATCGCGCCTCCCTTTGGAGGCCTTTTTTCGGGATGTTGACACTACAGTGTCTCCGATACCTGGCGCGGCCTAGCGGGCTTCTACAAAAACCGATCAACTCTTCAACTGTTTGCCCTTCCAAAGAGTTTCCCGCGAAAGATGTTTTTGTCTTTCCTCTGGAAGCAATCGCATCGTTTTTAGAGAAAAATATTAGAAGTTTGACGCGAGACGTTTAAAAATGCTATTAATGCGAAATAAAAGACAAAAACATCTTTCGCGGGAAACTCTTTGGAAGGGCAAACAGTTGAAGAGTTGATCGGTTTTTGTAGAAGCCCGCTAGGCCGCGCCAGGTATCGGAGACACTGTAGTGTCAACATCCCGAAAAAAGGCCTCGGTGGAGAGGCAATATTACCGTATCTAACAAGATTATTTCAGGTTTCGATCAACAATACAAGCGTGCCCGATGATTGGAAGCTAGCTACCGTTGTTCCGATTTTCAAGAGTGGTGATAGAACTGTATTAGCCAATTATAGACCAGTAAGTCTCACGTCAGTTGTATGTAAGCTAATGGAGCACTTAATAACTAGCTATATTAGACAAGTATGGGAAAGAAAAGAATGGCTTTTTCAGGGACAGCATGGTTTTAGGAACGGTTTCTCTTGCGAGAGTCAGATAGTGTCATTGTTTCAGGATATAGCTGATGAAGTTGATAATAGTGGGAGGGTGGACGCCGTAATAATAGATTTCGCGAAGGCATTTGATGTCGTCCCACACGATAAATTGGTTCATAAATTAATGCAAACGGGTATTGACCCCAGAGTTGTGGCGTGGATTGACGAGCTTCTTCGAGATAGGAAACAGAAAGTCCGAGTTGGACAACAATTTTCGACTCAAGCAAAAGTAACTTCAGGGATCCCTCAAGGAAGCGTTATTGGACCTCTCCTGTTTCTCGCATTTGTGAATGACCTGCCAGATAATTTATATTCAAAGGTACGGCTATTTGCAGATGACTGTATAATATATCGAGTTATTCAATCAAATGTAGACGAGGACATTTTGCAGGGTGATCTAGACAGATTACATTTTTGGGCGAAAAAAAATGACATGACAATAAATAGTTCGAAAAGCAAAACCATCACGTTTGGTAGGGGCCGCAAATACAATGAAACTCAATACCGTTTAGGCAACGAAAACATTCCAAGAGTCGTGTCTTGTAAGTACCTGGGGATAATTTTTGATAGCAAATTGAGTTGGGAAAATCAGGTAAACTGTGTCGTAGGGAAAGCCTGGAGGTCCTTGCATTTTACTATGCGAATACTAAAAAAGAGTACTGCGAAAGGGAGAGAATTAGCTTATTTATCTCTAGTTCGTCCATTAATGGAATACGGGGCTGTTTGTTGGGACCCTTACAGAAATTCCCAAAAGGAATATTTGAATAGAGTACAGAGAAGAGCGTATACATTTGCTTTCCGAAGGAATAGGAAGAATTTTGAATGGGAGTCTCTAGAAATTAGGAGAGTTAAGGCAAGACTCTGTGCCCTGTACAAAGCGTATGCCGGTTATCCAGCTTGGAAAGATATCTACATCCGATTGGGTAGACCTTCGTACTTTAGTAGGGGGATCACAAGCACAAAATTCAGTTTAGGCCACAGAGAACAGATGTTGGAAAATTTTCATTTACAAATAGAACAATAACGGACTGGAATAAGTTACCTGCGACAGCCTTGGAACCCTTTCCTCTAGGTGTTCAAAGATTTAAAAATAAATTAACTAATGGTATTTGTAAACTTTATTAATTTAATAAGTTGGATTATTATATCAGTTATTATTTGATTATTATTGATATTTTTATTGCTATTATTATTGTGTTAATTACTATTAAATGCGTTCCTGTTCTAAATATATAATTATATTCAAAGTAGTATTATATTGAAGTGTGGTGAAGTGTTGTGCAGTGTAGTGCAGTATAGAAGTAGAAAGAGAAGTGAATTTCAAATGTGAAGTGAAGTGAAGTGAAGTGAAGTGAAAGTGAAGTGAAGTGTAATTAAAAAGTCGTGTAATCTTGTATTTAATAGTTTCAAATAACTGTGCAGGTCAACCATATAATGTAGTTAAGGCTATTATTGTTAGAATTTTATTATTATTATTATTATTATTATTATTATTATTATTATTATTATTATTGTCTTTAAATAATTTAAAGTTACATTGTTAAATAATTTTAAGTTAATATTAGTAATATGTAAATTGTAGAGTTCTGCCACCAGGTTGTATATACCTACCTGCAGAATAATAAATATCTATCTATCTATCTAATCAGCGGCAAGGAATTGTTATAATGATAGGTTTCAAAGTACGGCGCCAAATTTGAATCAATTTTGGCCGCCGATGTGCTAACAGGTGGTGTCTCACTTATGGGAGATACCTGATTGGGGTAAAGTCTGCTAGCCGATGGTAGGTTGGCGCTGGATCTCACCATCCAGCGGTGCAAGAATACCGCCACCTCCTGGGGGAAATCATGCGCTACACTTACGAGACTAATGACTAGGATTTGACGTGCCCGGAATCACTAATCAATTAAACGTAACTGGAAGATACCTCACACCACCACTCCTTATACATTCCTCACTGGATACAACCTTCATCACAGAATTTTTCGCAGACTGGATATATTATCTCGTTCTGGTTTGCCGTACTTGAGCGATTCGGGTTTTCATTATTCACAAACATTTTTGTTTTTGCTTTCAAGGATTTTCCGTTTCCTTCTTTAATTTTGTCCTCATGTTTATATTTCTGAAAATACGGATTTACCTTTCTTTCTTTCCTCTAATTCTCGCTTTACCTTTTTTCCCTCTCTAAAAAATTTTTGTTTGTTTTTCCTGTCGATGAAGTGGTACGATGAAATGAATGCTAACATCTTCCCGAGAATGTGAAATTGTTTTCACGTTGGACTGCAACTGAGAGATCGTTACCCAAAAGTTTGATAGTTACTAGTTAAGGAGAACAGCAATCCTTATTTATAACGTCAGGGTTGTGTGGTTCAATACCTGTAACTCGGAAACTATTTCTGCGATTGTCAAATTGTACTGGTAACTTTCGTACTGGTTCACAAGTGAAGTATGTGCGGTTTGGGCCATTACCTGATTCGCAAGTTGTATCGCGAATGTGTGTGTTGCAGGAGCTGAAGGATGTGCAGCAGTACATTGGCCCATTCGCGGACATTAGTGTGACGAAATATCCGCCAGAAGTCTCGTCGTCTCCTTCACCATCGCTGAAGATGATGGAAGATGCAGCATCCAAGAACGCACGAACAATAAGGTACATCATTAAACTAGATGCTTTTAAGAGACAATTAACTGTTTAACATCACCTTTTCGAACTCTAGGGGATTGCGTAATGTACCATGAATACGAATGAAGAAACATTACCTTTTTACATTCGTGAATTAGTGGAAGAATGTACTGGTATTTTTGTATAAGAGAAATGAGGGTGAAGAAGGGTCTGATTTTCCAGATTTCTGAAGGATGAGATTTTTGTAGCTGTGGAATATTTCTGTAGTGAGATGGAATTGATATTTTAGGCTTGTGAATAGCAAACACCGAACTAAAATTAATTTAATAAGGACCGCATTTTTAGTCTGTCTGTTTAGTCTGAGAAAGAGAGAGAGAAAAAGAGAGAGAGAAAGAGAGAGAGAAAGAGAGAGAGAAAAACTAATTTAATTATTCAGTCCAAAAAGTTTGAGAGAGCTACGAAAATGTTCGTAAGTATGGGCACAACTTGATGATTTTACCCTAACATTTAGCAATAGACGTTTTAGACATTTCACTTTACATTTGTTCGTATTTTCATTTTATATTTGTTCATGTAAAACAATTTTCCCTCCAATTTTTTGTATGTTAAGTAGTCTCGCCATATCAACTCCGAAGTCCCGCAGTGAATATGCGTTTTAACTTCGGCCCGAGGCTTCCAGGACAATTTATTGGTGTTTGAGAGTTGCGTTCTTTTTGTGAAGGTGGTATTGTGTTGCTTGGCGAGTATATTTTTATTTTGTGGCGTCGTGGTAGCGATATGATAACACAGACATGCGCTCTATTTACACATCGGTTTATTTACAAGATTTACACAATTTACAAGTCTGGGGTTACGTTCGCAATCTACCTCCGTGACTCCCACGCACACTGCTCTCCGTCCCCTGGCTGTTCAACCTCCACCCAGAGGCTTTACCGCGCCGGTGCCCAGACACCCAATGCTACACACTCGCAGTGTCACGAGGAATGCACATCCGCCTCCTGGGGCTGTAATTGCGTCCACACGCGAGTCACTCTGTAAACGAACTCATCCTCTTCTCCTCCCCGCTAACCTATCTTGGCGGTCACGAGATCTGCCACCCCCAGCCTCTCTGAGACGTGCGGTTGGCTATTTTGGCCTACACATGTCCTGCTCGCCAGGGAGTCAGTCTCCACTGACCTGCTCGTCTTGCATCATCGGGGGGGGGGTCACAGCTCCCCCCTTCAGTTGGGCTTTGTTACTCGCCACCTTTGTTCGTTCCCATATGGCTGTCAGCCTCCGGCATCCCCTAAGGAAGGTCTGGTCGTCAACGTTACAATATCTAACATTTATTTCTACGTTTCATTAATCTCAGTTTTGTACTTGATATTCCCTTCACCCGAACACCGTCGCATTGAGCGCGTGCCGGCGTGTGCGCCAGGTGCCGCGTGCGCATGTCAGCGGGCGCCGATCGGGCTGACGACGCCTCCGCCTCCGCCTCCGCCTCCGCCTCCGTCACGGCCTCCGCCAACGGTAACGCGGGGGAGCGGCCCTGCTACCGGCCCTGTGGCTCGCACATCTGCTTCCCGCACATCGACGACCTGCCCGGTCACGTGTGCACTTGCCAATGCCGCGACGAAATCATTGCGGCCCCCACCCCTGCAGACATCCCCACCATTACGGCCCAGAACGTACGTATTCTGTGCTTCCTTTATACATTCATTTGTATTAACGAAGTAACATTGACTTATGACGCTCAAAATTCCTCGAAATATAAAGTCTGAGAATTGGAACTCCGCATGTTTCTGAAAAGAGCAATCCTTATTTTTTCTTTGTGGCTGTCACGTGCAAAGCAATGGCAAATAACATTTCCACCGCATTCTAAGCATAGGCAATGCTTAGAAAAAATAATATAATTTACCTGCACTCGTTGAGTGATTTCACTTGGATCACAAATAATCACAAATAACTTGCAGAAAAAACATCGCTATTAATGCATTCGTTGAATTGTAGATTGTAGATTAATTGACGTACTTATTACCTTTAGGTTGTGTTATGAGTTAAGTACGTGCTTGAAAATCAGGAATGATAGGCTTACATCCACTATTTACTTGATTAATAAGAAGCGGATTTTTTCTTTGCATTCAAATTTGGAAGGCATGCGTAACAGACCGAGAATATGATTTATACTCACAAAAATGGAAAAGCAGTCAACCAGTACACAAAAAATTTCTCGCTTTGAATAAGTTACGAAAACATAGATCATTTTCATCTTCCGAATCTATGTCAATTTTTTCTCAAATTTACAGTACATGGAGTGAGGACGACAAATAAACGACGTGCGGTGTTAGGACCTGTCCGCGGGCGGGAAGATTGTGTCAACTGCCAGGGGGACCTCACGGTGAGCGTTTTTCGCCTTCGTTGTAGAATGCTTTGCTGTCCAGAGCAAATTGGTTTCGCGATGCAGAACATTTTACTAACTAGTCAAAGTCAGTTACGCAATCCTTCCAAAATATTAAGAATAAGTTAGGTACAAAGAGATGTTCACCTTTACTATATTGCTTGGAGAGTGCGGACTCCTTTTTCATTTAAATAGATTCTGGGAGTACACAAACATAAATGTCGATTTATTTAATTTAAATAACTTTAAAAGAAGTAATTGTAATTTTTATATGTGACTGTAATAGGATAATTATAATATTTAACATGTAACTGTACACACGTTAAATTTAATATTTTTAACGCCAGTCGTATAAGCCAGCCGTATAATGTTTTTTTCAATTAACGTCGTTTTGTTTATTTACCTGCGGCCTCTGATTTTGCTACTTGTCTCCGACGAACCTAGCCGCACGTTTTATGTAATATTTTAAACTAAATATCTCGAATAAGAAATTATTTTTTGAACACAACTTCACGAAAATAATCTATCTTGATTCCATTTCATTTAACACAATTTAAAACAACTAGTAGTGCCCGTGCGAATAATTCGCACGGAGTTCAATATTTTTAAAATTCCCTTAATTACAATTTTCTTTTATTTATACTGGAAGTTCATTTTTTTATGTATAAAATTTTTAGCCACTGCATCTAATTCAATATTGTAATTTAAGAGTTTTATCACAGCAGAATGTACTAATTTTCTTTAACTCAAATTCTCTGTAGGACACTAACAAATCAAAATGTATGAATAATGGGACTTGATATAATTAATTCTTCCCAAATACAATAATTTAAGAATAAATCAATTCAAAATATCAATAACATTCATGATAATGTTGACCAACACGATCAATAACAGGACAAAATATCAATAACCTTTATTATTGAAAATTACAATCCATGTTGAAAAATCTATCACTAAAAATAAACTATAAAAACCAACAAACAAAAAAAAAATTGCCACAATAAATAAATAAAGCCTTTCTTGCTCGCGAGTGAATATAACTTACCACTTTCATTGAATTGGTCCTTCCCTTCAAGAATGGATATGAACACATTTATTAATAACCTTGCTTGTGAAAATGCTAAATAAATGTGGAACAGGCATAGGTAAATAAATACTAATTTGAGAAGAAAATAAATAAAATTTAATACACAAATAAAAATAAAATTTATACACTATAAAATGTACACACTATAAAATTAACATCATTAAATTTAACAAACAAATAAAATTTCAGGTCACTTCCCTCAATGTAATATTTTGAGTGAATAACTTGCCATTTTCTTTGAATTGGTCCTTCAACAACAGAAATGAACACATTTCGAAACGACCTTGCTCGTGAAAATGCTACATATAGCTGGCCAAGTGAGAAAACAGGCGTAGGTAAATAAATACCAACTCGCTCAAGTGTCTGTCCTTGTGACTTGTTAATAGTCATAGTGAAGACAATTCTTAGCGGGAATTATTTTCTACACAACATAAATGGAAGGCTTAAATCAGAAGGACATAACTGAATTCTGGGTATTAAAACGGTCTTCCCAGAATCAATAACTACTGCAGAAATACAGAGGTCATGCAATGCCTTCACAATCTTGCGCGTTCCATTTACCAAACCTTCTCTAACATTTAAATTTGTTATTAACATCACAATTGTGTTAATTTTCAGTGTACGAATATGAGGTGGGAGATCTGATGGAGTTAAACTATTCAAGAATTCTAGAGGATATAACTGGGCAGAGGAGTGATCTTCACTTTCAACACAGTCAATACTATAATATGTTTTAGAAGGACCTTCCACCAAATTTTCAACAATGTCTTTATTAATTTCTGAACAATAGTCCTTTTTTGTGCACAGTATTGCAACATTTGTTAGAGCGTCAATATTTGTTTCATTAATTTTGTGGGAAAGAAATACATTGTTTATTAAGTCATCGTAATTGCATATACACTGTGAAGGTATTTCCACCAATTCATCTTGTAAGTGGTGAGATGACAATGTTCCATTTCCTAATTTTAATAACCACTCACTAAATTCTTGATCAGCAGCTGCTCTAATATTTTCTGTAAGTTTTCTTTTTTAATGAACTTCCAAAATAAACAATTTTTTACACAGTTTTCAACAATGGATAAACGGGTACCACGTCTAATAACTGGAAGGGTCCGTCTAAAATCTCCTCCAAACAGAATAACTTTCCCACCAAACAACAAATCACATTTCATGATATTCTGTAATAATTTATTACAGACAATTAGAGCATTTTTGGAAACCACTGATATTCCATCCCAAATAATTAGTGATGCTTTTTGTAAAACCTTTGCTTCCACAGAATCTTCTCTGATTTTGGCCACAGATGATTCATGAATAGGAACTGGTAATTTAAAAAGAGAATGCGCAGTCATACCACCCTCCAATGTAGTAAACTGAAATTGTCACGAACTGCCAAACGATAGCAATAGTACCGCAGTTGTGTTGTTGAATTCCTAACTGCAGTTCTATATATATCAACATGCTGAATGCCTGGCTGCCATCCTGAATCACCCCAGGGAAACAGGAGTGGATAGCTCATAGGGTCAACATGAGGATTCATGTTCGATATAATGGAAATTCTCTCTGAGCTTTTTGATCTTACTACGAAGTCAAATTTTCCTGGTTCCTCCCCCTCAT